>CATIWQ010000102.1:0-11242 GCA_949673415.1 Euphorbia schlechtendalii
CTAATCTTCGACAGCTTCGATCCTAAGCCAAATCTTTAAGTTCCACGCATCTTTTCGCACCTTTTTCACTCTTTTTACATAGAATTCCACTTTAGATCATTTTACTCCCAAGATTTACCTAGTATCTGCATTTGCACCAAAAACTACATACCATGTGAAATCTTTAATATGAAGTATAAAAATGACTTAAATTATAGTGTTTAGTGTGTAAAATTATATTAATAATAAGTGTGATTATACACTTATTAGTGATACATGAATTATTGCCTCGTATGGATGAATGATTCGGGTATGAAGCGTATACCCTTGAAGATTTGGTAAGGTAAGACTTTTGAAGTAAGTTCACCCCGTGTAGACTTGGGTTAGGACATCAACTAGGATATCCTTTAATGCGGGAAATGGTTTGGGTAGGTATTTGCCCTATTTGGGCTTTGGTGTGTATAATTGCCCCGGAAGAGTTGTGGGTTGGATGTCGGGTGGACATCTCGTAGGTAACATGTGGGATATATTATTACCTCGTGTGGGCTATGATTTAGATATCGAATAGACATCTCATGGGTAATGTGGTGGAAATGATATTGCCCCTTGCGGGATAAGTGTTGGATGTTAAGTGGACATCACGCAGCAAAGAAAATATGTTTGCCCTGTACGGGGCTAGTAGCCGAATGTTAAGTGGACATCTAGCTGAAAAGGGGTAGGTGATATTTCATGATTCTAAGTGGTTTCATGTTGTCCTAGGGGTAGATGACACCACCTCGAGTGTCATCTAATCCTAAGTGCATGTGATGAGAAGATGTTATCTTACATCGTCTTAACATTATATGTGTGTGAGCTCAAGTGTCTACATAAAGATTCGTGGTTAGCATGATGTTTGTACAATAATAAGTACTTAGCACAAAACATGCAACATCCAAACTTCCAACCATATAACTCCCGTGTGTAGGGTTTTTGGCTAATCTCTATCCTAAGTTTTGTTCATCTTAGTAGCATGAAGATACTAAGGAGCGTACCTGCAAGAAAATGTAATGCATGGTTATTTGTTGGGGTAACATCCTAGGGAAAATGCCTATGGCTTATTTACATGAGGTTTGTAAATGGGTTGTTGATGTAGAAGGTTCTTGTTGCACTAAAATACACTCCAAGGCTCTAACGAGGGAGGTACATGCGATATGGCAACAAGTGCTCCACCAGCTCAATTACTATCTTTTCTCAAGGAGGCATATTAGTACAAGAGAGAGTTTCACGGTAATAGGGTACCTTAGACTTACAGGCTAATCCCCTCTATTGCAATGTGAAATTATGAATATGTCATAATTAAGAGAAAATGGAATAATGTGATGGATAATTTTTGACACTTATCCAAAATCTAAAACCTTTAAAAAATAAGTTTTTAGAAAAATCCCTAGCAGAGTCGTCGCTTTGAGCGGATGACACGGAACGGTGGGTCAAGAGCTCATGGAATGAGAGGCGAGGCACATCGGGGAGTTTGAAAAAGGTACCGGGTCAAGGACCCTAAAGGTTTGGATAGAGAAAGCAAAAATAATTTAGATCGGTCGAACCCGAATCCACCGTCTCTTAGTGTGGAGTCGCCACCTGGATTAGCTCTTTCCAAGAATTAGAGTCCTGTGAGGCTGAACATCCGGGGGATGGCCAACTAAGACACAGATTTTCGTGTTCGAGATAAGTTGCTTATTTCTTAAGTGATCACATTATATTGAGCACGGGATTTTGTACCAGCTTGCACGTTCAATGATGACGGGTTTTCAGGATTTTTGTCCTTGAATCACATAATTTTTGGCCGTTCGATGATCTTCAAATGGGAGTCTTCCTCGTCTTTGGATTCAAAAGGACTTTGCTAATAAAATTATTTAATTTTTCCTTTAATTCAAAAATTAATTAAAAATATGAAAATACACAAAAAAATCCGAAAATATCGTAGAAAACCGGATCTGGAGCCTGCCTTGCCAAACTTTGGCGAGGTTGCCAAACTCTCTGGCGTTGCCTTTTTTGGATTCTTAGGTTTTTTCCTATAAATAGTCAGACTTTTTTTGAATTAGAAGGGGGCTCGAAATTTTAGAGAAAAATTGGAATTTCAGAGGAAAAAGTAATGAGAAAATTAACAAAGACGTTGTCTTTCAATTTCTCTTAAATTACTTGGATCCAAAACACATATGGATCCCAACTTTTAATTATTTTTCAAATCATTCTTCATCTACTTTTCTTCAAAAATCCTCAGATATTCTCGGGTATTAAACAAATTTAGAACCCGAGTCTAATTATCTTTTGGATAAATAAACACTTATTTTCCAATTAAACCACAATAAAATCAAAACAAATGAGGAACGCACTCAGGGATCGAACGGAAACACCGAAGTGGATTCACACCGAAAGGGTAAGCCTCTGAGTTCCTAGAGCTGCTTCATCTCGTGCCTCCTGTATATTTCTTATTTCAATTTTATAAGTGGACCTAGGAATTATTTTATTTTCTTTTAATGTATATATGTTGTAATACTTCTTCTTCATCTTTAATTTCTGTTAGGATACCACCCAAGAAGGGAATACAAATTATTCTAGGATAACAGGCCTCACATTTTGCCATGTGGTCATTTTCACTTATAAAAATTGACCAACATACTTGTAAATAAAAATGAACCATTTTCATTTAAAATAATAACTTTAAACCGTTGATGTTTTAATTAGGCTACATGGGCCTTCTCAAAATCAAATCGAACATATGTGCTATATCTCGTGCTAACCTTTGTGGATGTAGGTTAGATGTATACCTAGGATTTTATTTTCCTTCGGGTATTGCAAATATTATTTTTACGGGAATTGTAATAAATATATTAGGCGGGAGGTTGCATCCCCCGAGTTTTTTCATGTAATTATTTATTTTTCCGCACTTATTTATTGCTTGTATATGGATTTACTACTTTTCGCATATACGTTAAATCATGCATAATAACCTCAAAATGACTTAAGTGCGAATATGCACAATGAAGAAATATGGTTTTCTACAGATGTAATATAATGTGATCATATAAGAAATAAGCAACTTATCCAGAACTCGAATCTCTGTGTCTTAGTGGGCCATCTCCCGGATGTTAAGCCTCATAGGACTCTAATTCCTGGAAAGAGTTAATCCAGGTGGCGACTCCACACTAAGAGACTGCAGATTTGGGTTCGACCGATCTAAAATGTTTTCGCTTTCTCTATCCAAACCTTCCGAATCCTCGACCCGGTACCTTTTTCAAACACCCTGGTGGACCGCATCTCTCATTCTGCACACTCTCGGCCCACTGCTCTGTGTCATCCACTCACAATTGACCAGTTTATTAAACTCAGATTAAGTGTTAGCTCATGTAATAGCCATAGTTATCCTGGAATTAGACTTGTTCACGAAGAACACCACTCACGTTTATGTACTGAGATTGACTAGAAACCCATTCTATCAGTCTCATACTCTGATAAGTGGTTTATGAGTATGTCAACAAGAGGTCTTAAGGTACACCTCCTATTATATCACTATATTAGGAGTGATGGATCTCATCTTGAATACTCGGCTTACCAAGAAACGATAATTAGTATACTCGTAATTACCCGTATCATCCAATTCACCATAGTATGAAGAAGTATGACCTAAAGTATAGCAAGTCCCGCACAAGGTAACCAGTATCTAAGGTCTGAGGATACTCGTACTACTACTACAATAAGACATGACACCAACATATAAATATAGTTATTTTTTAGTGTCTGTCTTATAGCGATCTCCAATCTATTACCTAAATATATTCATGTATTAACTCAAGGTACCACCTTCAGCTTGTTAGTTTGTTTGCTTGGATTCAATCTAAGGAGTAAGCATACACATGCTAGTTTGTCTGCTTCATTGATGTCCAGTCTAAATGAAACTATGACTAGGGATATTTAGACTATTCAAAGTAACATGTGTGTGCAGTTCTCACTCCACATACCTCACGTTATGTCCTTGCACTTTCACGCTATGAATAGTCATAGACTTTGCCTTATTATATCAATGAATATTAATATTTATATTTATATATATATATACACACACACACACACACGTACATACATACATACAAAATAGCATATATATAATACAAACTAGATACATACTTAGAAACAATCATTGATATATAACAAAGATGTCTTATTACTGATAAACAATAATACGAAACTAATTATACATTAGTGAATAATAAAGATATATCACCCTAATTGCCTTTAGGGCATACATCATGTCTAACATACTCCCACTTGCACTATATCTAGTTTCCCATGTTCTTCATGTCATATTCAGTAACATGTTGATGATGCTTAACTTGAGACAATGGCTTCGTTAGCCCATCTGCTAGATTTTGAGTCATGGGGATGTATTTTAAGCTTATACCTTTTTAGCAACTATCTCCTGAATGAGATGGTACTTTCTAAGTATGTGTCTATTTCTATGACGAGATCATGGTTCCTTTTCTTAAGAAATTGCCCCATTATTATCACAATATACCACTTACATTTACAAAACTAGACACCATACCGAGATGACCAATAAATCCTTTAAGCTACATAGTTTGCTTACCTGCTTTAGAAGTAGCTATATACTCAGATTTAATGGTTGAATAAGTAGTTATATATTGTTTGAAACTTTTCCAACCAACTGTCTTTCCATTTAACATAAACACATAACCTGAATGGAACATGCAATTGTCCATGTTAAACTGAAATATCACATTAGTTCATAGAGAGATCACTTTCTCCATAAACTAAAAACATATCCTTAGTCCTTTATAAGTACTTGAGAATAGTTTTAATGGCCATCTAGTGCTTCTCACCTAGATCAAATTGAAATTTTGCTGGTGACGCTCGAGGCATGTGAGACGTCTAGCCGAGTGCATACCATAGCATACATGATGGATCCTATTGCCAAAGCATACGATATTCCATTCATGCGCAGTCTCTCCTCTTGTGTTCTCAAACTCTCTGATTTAGAAAGGTAATCTTGTGAGACATTGGAAGGTAACCCTTTCTTGACTGCTCAAGGTTAAATCTAGTCAAAACCTTATCTATGTCTAGCATCCTTCTAGATCTATCATGGTAGATATTTATACAAAGTATAAAAGGTGCTTCTCCAAGGTCTTTCATGGAAAACTTATTTGACAACCATGACTTAACTGTCTAAAGAAAAGGAGCATCATTTACTATTAATAATATTTGATCGACATATAATATAAGGTTAACGACCACACTCCCACTAACCTTCTTATATACACAGGGCTAATTAGCATTTGGAACAAAACTAATTTCTTGGATTGTCTTGTCAAACCTAATATTCCAACTCCTTGATGCTTGCTTAAATCCATATATGGACCTTTGTAATTTACACACCTTTGAGCCATCCTCGGATGTAAAACCTTCAGGTTGTATCATGTATACATCCCTATAAAGGTTCACATTAAGGAAAGTAGTTTTGACATCCATCTGCTAGATCGCATAATCATAATGAGTAGCGATGGCAGGAAGTATTCTGATAAAATTTATCATGGCTACTGTTGAAAAGATTTCATCATAGTCAATTTCTTCCTTTTGACTATAACCCTTTGCGACTAGCCTTTCTTTATAGGTAAATACATTACCATCCATGTCAGTTTTCTTCTTGAAAACCCACTTGCATCCTATGGCCTTAATCCCACTTGGATCATCAACCAAATTCTAGACATGATTTTAATACATGGAGTCCATCTCTGAATTCATGGCTGTAAACCCTTTACTAGATTTTGAGTCATCTATTGCCTCCTTGTAAGTCTTAGGTTCATCATCTTCCTTAAGAAAAATGTGCTTATCATCAGTGATGAAACAGCTGTATCTTTCAGGAACGATTGGAGCCCGACTTGACCTATGCAATATCATTATAATAGGTTGTTCCAAGCTTACACTTTCTTATGTAACAGGTGTAGGAACAATTAGTTGATTGTTTGTTGATCTTCTTGAGCATCCAACTCAAGATTGATCCCGCTAGCTTTAGCAAGTACGTGTTCGTTCTCGAGGAACTAAGCATTCCTAGAAACAAGTACCATTTTTCCCTGGGATCGTAAAAGATATAACACATAGTTTCCTTAGGGTAACCTATAAACAAATACCTATTAGAGTAAGCACCCTATCTGAACTTGTCCTCTTTACGTAAGTTGTTCATCCCTAGACTCTTAGGTGAGAAAGAGCTAGTTTCTTACCATACCATATTTTGTACGGTGTTTGATCAACTGATTTCAAGGATACTTTGTTTAGAATATAACATATACTCTCAAGTTCATAACCCTGAAAGGATCTGATGAGTTCTACTTATCTCTTCATGGACTGAACCATATAGAGTAGGGTTTTATTTCTCCTTTCTAACACTAGATTGTGTTAGGGTGTATAAGGAGGTGTCCATTAGGATAAGATACCATCATCCCTTAGATAATATTGAAACTCTTAGCTTAAGTATTCACCACCTTGATCACATTGAAGGGTCTTGATACTTTTCCCAAGCTGTTTCTCTACTTCGGTTCTGAACTTTTTAAATTTCTCAAAACTTTTAAACGTGTCCCTCATAAGGTATAAATAACTATATTGTAAGTAATCATCAATAAAGGTTATGAAGTAGAAGAAAACTTCATGTGTCTTAACACTCATTGGACTACATACATCGGAATGTATTATTTCCAAAGTACTCGTAGCATGCTTTTATCCTCTTTCCTTTTAAACAAGGTTCGCACCCCCCATAGGATTCCCATTCTATTGGGCTCATATCACCACATTTGTGTAATTTAGTTAAGAGAGACTAATTTACATGGCCTAGACTTCAATACCACAAGTATGAAGATTTCTCATTATCTAACTTCGATTTCTTAGCAATATTCATATTAAGAATTTCAGTTTTAGTATCTCGAACATAAATGTCATTCAAACACATTCCACAAGCATAAACAATATTATCACGCTGAATTTGACAATTATTATTAGAAAATAAAATCTCAAATCCTTCTATTACTAAACACACAACAGAAAAATATTCTTAGTAATGACAGGAATGTAATAGTAATTGTTCAAAACTAAAATAAGGCCACTATGCAAAAGAAGGCTATATGTCCCTACAACTGTTGCAGCAACCTGTGCTCCATTTCCAACTCATAGGTCCATTTCCCTCTTTGTAAGCCTACTATTCCGCAACCCCTACACAGAAGTACAAATATGAGTACCACAACCAGTATCTAATACCCATGTACACTCATATAAAACTATAGAGAAACTCTCTATCATAAACATACCTGAGGTAAATGCCTCACTTGGCTTCTTCTTCACTTGTTTATAAATTTGAGCTTTTAACTCGAGTTTCATTTAGGCATTTTTCATGAGTCTTCTCTTGACCTTGAAAGCCCTTGACTTTCTTATATTTCGATCCTTAGCAACAAGTTGATTTTCACGTTTATTTCTAAATTGAATATCATAATGTTCCAACAAGTACACCATCTTGGAAAAATTACAATAATCCCCGATGCCATAGAAATCTATTTTGAAACTTTCATTCCTTTTGGGTAGACCTTTAAATACAATCTGTTTCAAAGAAACTAATCATAAGTAATTCCCAATTTCCTCAACTTTTCAGAATTATCATAAATAGTCATGGCAAACTCAACTAATAACTTGTCAGTCCCAAAATTGCAGACACCATGAATCTTTTTGGTTCATCTATCATGACATGTTGCACAAGTATAGACTCTACGTCCTTGTCTTTGAATAGTTCCTTATACTTTAGAAGCATTGCATTGATCGTAAAATTCTTTATGAATTCACAATCTTTTTTATGCTTCACATATTCATCTATCTGATAAATGAAAGGATCTTCTCCAGGGAGTTTGGGATACAGATTATCCAGCACATAATCTAGATAACGGATTATAGAAACTTTGTCACAATCTCGAACCACTCATGAAAATTATCTCCTTCAAAAAATTTGTTTCCAAATGGACGCTTATTAGTGTTAGTGTTCATTATTTCAACCTAGATATAAGAAAAAAATTGTTTAGACATTAGTATATATACATGCATTTAATATAAGGTCTGTAATTAAACCCATATTTTCCTATTATTTTATCAAAATTTAATTATCCCCTTCTATTGAATTCGAGAAAACATTGTCAAACCATTTCTCCTAAGCAGGTCAATCCATAATAGACAACCATGGTTAGAACCCGTCCATTTGCATTCTATGAAATTGCTAGTCCTTTTGAGTTCTCTTTCTTGAGTCATGCGTACCACAATTGTACGACTCCTCAAATATGCCTCTAATCTGGTATTAGCTCTAATGATATGGACAACTAACACATTTTGGTTAAGGCATCAACCCCATCTAGTCTCATGACCAAACACATGTTAAGGGAAAGCATGTTGTACATGTTCTTTCATTCGTTAATAAGGTTTGTATCACAACTTATGAAAAGAAGATAATTTACCACCTTAATATTGTTATAGGAATTTATTGGTGCAACTGGTCTCACCCTAGTCTAGGACTTAACGATGGATATGATTATGATAATATAATTCTGAGCTATTTGGAATTATTAATCTAAGGGATCATGCTCAACACCGGTACATCATAATCATTCCATTATGCCAAGACTCCACATAGCATGGAAAACAAATAAGGTCCATGTTTAAGTTCTTAAACCTATGTCTATAAGTTTTACTTTAACAACTTAAACTACTGTTGTAAAACCATATGTGGAATCTATTCCCATACTAGAAATTGACTAAGTCATAAAAGACCCTTTGGTATGCTTGAACCTAATACCGATGGAGATTTCCTAGTAGGAAAGACCCCATTAAAGTAAATGAGAAGCCAAGTCCAATCCTCCCCAAAATAACCATGAGCACTTCGATTCGTTATACCATAAACAATTATGATCAAAGATTTCGTTCTTTTAATCGATTGAAGTACTGGACGACCCTTAATTTAAAGCATTTCCAAGTGCAGTAAAACATTGTTAATTATATGATAATCACCTACACTAAGATTGAGAAAAACCTTAATCTAGTTATCACGTCATTTTTTATAATAGGAATTGAAATCTAAGTCATGCATAGCATACTTTAATCAATTAATAGAAAATCTCATTTCAATGTATTATCATCAATCATGCATAACATAAGGCAGACTCTGATACCAATGTCGGTTAATTAAGGTAGTTAATAAATATGCGATCTAGCGTTAAGGAATTTCAAAACTTAAATATAACCTTAAAAGGATCTCTTAAGCATGGCATGATTGACATAATCTCAATTGAAATGTTCCACGTATGCTTTAGGTTTATAAAACTTTTTAAAAGAAACCTAGCATCTAAGTTTAGAGCATTACCATTTGATGTGTGCCTTCCTTTGATGTGGTGAGGCGATCCCTTAGAATAATCAAACAACACTTTATTAGCACAAGCCTTCAAAATAGTTAGGCCTCTATGACAAGTCCGCACGAACCCCACCAACCAAACCTCACATAGAGGGAGAACTCTTTGGTTAACAAGTGATTGCTAGACCACTCATAGACTAACCTGAAAATATAATAGAGAAGGATCTTTCCAAAATAGGAATAACCTTTTCAAAAGAATTCTCGCGAATGCTAGAGAAACTCATGGAGGATTTCACAAAAACTGGCAAGACAAAGAAGTCAAAACTCAAAAGAAAGGTTGAGCTGAAGTTAAACAAATTGAGGAGGAGGACTCCTATTTATAGGAGAAGGGAGCATGTAATGTTCCCCTTTTAGCAATGTGGGATTGGTGAACACCCATCCCACACACGCGGGCTACCCACAGAGCTCCAAACTCCGCGGGTCTGACTCGCATGCACATAGCACACTTAGGCAGGTTGTGTACGCTGCATAAAGCAAGCCTGTTGGGCTTGCCTCGCCCTACAAGTGTGGGCTTTCAGGTCCTCCTGCAAGCCCAGCTTGCGATGTGCTTGTGGTCCTGCACTGCAGGTCTACGTAAGCACTCCCTAGAGCTTGCAGGCTTACAACCACCAACATGCGCTGGCGCATGTCGATAACCCATGAGCACCTTTCCATTTCTTGTGAGCCTACCATGAAGGCTCTTACACACAAACAAGCCATGTTCATAGGGCCCACTCTCAAAGGGAAAAATTCCTTATTCTACACTTTAAACCTTTTCCTCTTCCACTTATTTATTTGGTCCAACCAATTAATAGTCCTTCAAAAATGAGTTTAACTCTCACTTTTATTCTCACTATAACCCTGTCTATAAGCTCTCTATTCAGTCTAGTGAAGGCCCAATGTGTGTGACCTCATAGGATCTCAAATTATAAAGCCGCCAGAGGTTAACCTAAACTTGGCTTTCCGTTTGGGAATCTTTAGGCTCAGTGTTCCAGACCGATATGGAACCAGATAACTCAAGATAATCAATCGGGCTTTCTAGCAAAGGCATATGATCCCTCGATACATAGATTATCATGTTCTTGAGACTTGATCTGGTTTTGCAATAATAACCAGTACAAAACACTCTTATCATCGGGTTAAGTTCTATTCAGTTCATTGAGCTCGGATTAAGTATTAGCTCATGTAATAGCCGTAGCTATGCTTGAATTAGACTTGTTCATGAAGAACACCACTCACCTTTATGTGTTGAGATTGACTAGAAACCCATTCTATCAATCTCATACTCTGATTAGAGGTTTATGAGTGTATCGTTTCAACAAGCGGCCTTAAGGTACAACTCCCATTATATCACTATATTAAGACCGATAGATCTTATCTTGACTCCTCAATTTACAAATGAATGATCATCATTATGCCAGTAATTGATAAGTGTATAGTTACACTTATTATCATAATAATCTTACACATTAAACACCATAGTTTAAGTCATTTTTATACTTCATATAAAAGATTTCACGTGGTATGTAATTGTTTTTTATGCAAATGCAGGTACTAGGTAAATCTTGGAAGTAAAATTATTAAAGTTGAAAATCTATGAAAAAAGAGCGAAAAAGGTGCAAAAAGATGCGTGGAACTTAAGGATTTGGCTTAGGATCGAATCTGTCGAAGATCGGTAAAGTTACAAGAAGGATTCTGAAGAAAAACATAATTCACAGTCGCGACAACCATTCACGGTCGCGACTTAGTATTCTTCATAATAGAAAGTTACAAACCAAGTATTCATGGTCGCAACATGTACTT
>CATIWQ010000196.1:0-17289 GCA_949673415.1 Euphorbia schlechtendalii
CAATAGGAAGTCGATCCATTATGTAGGTTTTAGAAATCAAAATTCAGTTCGGTTTCTACTCAAACTTATGCTTGTACTTCGAAATCAAATTACTTGAGATCAGAAACTCACTTGATTGTTGAAGATTTGATGAAATCGCGATTTGATCTTAAAGAAATCTAGATCTGCTACACTTTTTGTTTGAGAGAAAATCGAGAATTTGAGGAAGAAATTATGAGGCTATGTTGATCGCATGTTGCTTTTGGAGTGATTCAGTCCTTATATAGGAGGTATTAATTGTAAAGGGGAAGTTTAATATTGGTATGAAATGGTAGTTTTGTATTAGAATATAAACTCTGTAATTTTGAAACCTTTTTAGCACAATTATAAAATTTGCCCTATTTTTTTTTCCTTAAAACTTAATGAAGTTACGTATAAAAAACAATAAATACAAACTTTATTAATACAAAAATATATATATTAATAATACAAGGAAAAAAATTATTTGGATAACACTTATTAGCTTCTTATTTTAAATGAGTGTTTGTTATTGCTTGGGTGATAAAGTTTTTCAATTGTTTACATACAAACTTTTTTAAATTACTCTTAAACAGTTTCAAAGTTAATCAAGATAAACATACACCAACTTCTGTGTAAACTAAAAACCAACAACAATAGCAAGGTGGTAGGTCATGATTTATGAACCTCTTAAAAATGCTGCTTCGTTAAAAAACAACAATAATATAAAATCTGAATAAAAGAAGAGAACAAATATATTAATATTTTTTTGTTATGAAGACAAATCTTGTTCTTTTACCACCATTATCGTTTGGAAAAAAAAAAAAAACCTATGCAGGATTGACAAAGATAGAAAAATGAAATAAAAAAATAGCTCAATAGGTATTCAATAGAGTTTAATTGCCATCACTTCTTTGTATTAATGGATAGCTGCAACAATTTTCATGATTATGATATAGTTGTGTTTCCTTTTTATTGTTTTGTACAACTCGAAACAATGGTTTGCTTAGATTTTAAGGTAATTATACAAGTCTAAAATTATCATTGTCATTCTGGTTTGTACTCCCAACATTAAAAAACAAAACAGGCCAGAGATTAAACAGATGTTTAAAATGAAATTATATAAATATGACATCCTAGTCTCATTATGATCCTCCGCAGTCGCAAGGGTTCTATTGAGTGACTTCTCGACCAAGCCGCTGCCAATAAGTTGGGCTGACTCATTGTGCAAAGTAGACATGTGAAGAACTAAGTACACATGATTCCATTTGCTGAGATAAGAAAAATGAAGGAGCTTCATGAACTTTGTCCTATTCAAAAGAAGAGATCGAATTTTGCTACCGAAACGAATGGTTTGAGAGTATTGTTTAACGCATGATCAACTTACTGAAATTGGTTACTCGAAAAACAAGAGCCGACTGTGGGCTATTCTAGCATTGACATTCGAGTACCTGAAATTTCAGTAGATGTTTTTTCAACCACTACAAGAAAGTTATACCGCCATTTCTAGCTTGTGCATTAATAAATAAATATTACCTGTATGAAAGGCTGTTATCTGTAGCACGCCACCACCGGCCAAAGCTCAGAATCCAACTTGGAGTTGAAATTGCAGACCGTTTTGATGGATCCCACTGAAATGAAAAGCTACTTCTTCATAATAAAACATTGAAGGATTAACATGTAATGGATGCCTTGCCAGGGTATGAAGACCCCGTAGCAATGCATGCATTTCTTCATTTCGCAGCGGAAAAATATACAACTAAGTAGAATCTTTGAAAAGAAAAACTGATTGAAACTCCCAAAATAGGACATCGGAAAGTGAAATGGGCAATCCATGGATAATTTATGAAAACTTGAACCACTATAAACTCTTAATGAAACCTCATACAATACAAATTTATAGAGATTCTAGACATTTTGATAATCCATACTTTTGCTCACTCCAGTCGTTCTGTAACTTTCCAGAGGCAAATAAGGTGGTAATATAGTTAAGTTTTGGAATGTAGCATGGCAATAATGCATATTGTATCAGCCACCATGCAAACATTACCTGCCTGAAATTCTGTGGTCTAGAAGCTCCTAATCCAACTTGAATCGCTAAACCTTTTCGAGACATTGCCTTAAAATGATCTAAAACCGAAATGTATGATTCAAATTCCATATTTCAATTTGCAATGTTACTTATTCATAAGTAAATGAACAGCGTGAAGGTAATGGATCGCCTTAATACCGGATTGGTTTGATGAACACCACGAGCTCCTATGTTGCTAGCCACAGTCCTCGGCAATCCATCATCTTTTGCACTATAGTTTCCTAACATTGTTGTATCGGTTTTTATTTGTCGTCAAAACTGAATGCAGACCTGATCTGATAGTTCAGACTATGGAATTACACTCCAAAAAGTTTAACCATGAGTACTATAAAGATGAAATGGTCAGCATATCAAATGCTATATGAGGCTTACATTATGCAATTCAGTTGAAGCCTACCAACAAAGCTTTACAATCCGAAATCCCGTACAATCCCATGAGATGCCAGTTCATAGACTAAGAATGATGCATTCATCAGGATCTCTCTCCAACATGTGTCTTCTGGAAAATAGCACTGTACTAAGTTAATTTTCTCTTGTATTGTTTCATATGAATCTAACTAAATCATCATCATTAAAACACTTGATATTTTAAAATTCCCAACATGATATAAATTAAAAGGTTGAACATGAGTAACACTATATGTTCCAACACTGAAAAGCTTATTATGGGAATCAAATTAGTAGCGGTTGAACATTGTTTACATCTTAGTTCCAATTAACAAGATGATGGTTCAGTGCAATATCTGAGAGACTAAATGGCACCTAAAAGGAGCATAAAAGCCAAATTCAATCACTAACCCAGTATCAGACAGTGTGTGGTGATATATACTAAGAGACTGTGAAGACAGCCTACTTAGAAACGCATGGTACTCCAAGCTAAACAAGCAGAAGATTTTACTTCAGCATATTCTAACATCTGGCAAAAAAATATCAAAGGGAAGACAATAGGTTGGCATATTGAGTAAAAATAAGAAGAATTGAAGTTAAAGATTGAGAACTGACCTTTCTAACAATAATTAAGGGGTTTTATACAACATTTGTGTTAGCCCATGATTTTTCAAACCGAAGCTATGTTTAGGTCCATCGCATTCAGAACTGCATGGTGCAACTAAACATAATGCTCGATGAGGCCTTCACTGACTCTCAGACATGCATCAAGAGAATTTCTTCATAACTTCTGCAAACTTGAATGATAAAAAAAATCTGATCATTCTCTGATACAATAACAAATGAAGTTATTTTTCATAACTAGGAGCAAATAAATCCAATGTTAAATAACTATAAAAAAGTGACAAATCCAATTTCAAAGATCTAAAAACAAAAAAGAAACAATTCTTCTGTGATGTTTTAGAAGAAATGACTCAAAATGACTCAAAACAACATTCACGTGAACGAGCAAAGTCTTATGATCAATCATGGATCCTGAAAGAACACAATGTGTTTAAAAAATTTAAGAGATGTGCTCATGAGTGACTACTTAACCCCATATATTTTAACCATGTATAATTCACATTGAGACTTTGTCACAAGAACAAATTTAAATGAAAACTATCTAAAGGAGCGCATGTTATTTATCAAAGATGGAGTTTAAAGAGCAGAAGCACATACTCTGCCAAAATGCAAGGAAGGGTTACAGTCAGAGCTGGTAGCAGCCATTCCTCTGAATTTGTTTGTTGTTGATAAAAATATTAGGAATGTGAGAAATATTACACCAATCCTCAGCCGTGTTGTTCTTGCATCTTTCTTCTAGCTGTGGGGAGCTTATGATAATCAAATCTTGTAATGCAACGAGTTTGAGTATCCACTCTGGTATGCACACCAAACTAGGACATTTATCTATATACAGACGTTGAAGAGTTGTAACATACAGAAGCCCATTTGGTCGAGCAACCAAGTCGTCCATATATCTGAATTTAACAGAACGAAGGACTTTAAGGCTTTGCCACTGCATCCCATCACTACACACACTTCTGAACGAGCAACGCACAAATGAAAGAGATTGAAGAGAAGGAAGGTGTTGTAGCAACTCATCCTCTAGAGAATCTTCCATATTCGAGATTTCAAGACGATGCAATTGAGAGAGGGTAGAGAAAGGTGAGGAGGTGGATTCTGACGCTGAATTTGTTGGCAACTTAAGTATTTCCATAAGGGATTCTATTTCGTCTCCGTGTAAATTCAGTATCTTAAGCTCTGGAAAATGAGGCAAGTAAGTCAGGTTTGGGCAATCAATTACCCGCAACAGAGAAAGAAAAGGAAAACATGGAAGCTCTTCAGTTGATAATGATGACAGTCTCTCAAATCCCTTGAGTTTGGGGCAGCCAACGAGAGTAAGACCCATTAGAGAAGGAAAGAACAAGGAAGATCCTCCCCCATTTTTGACATTTATGCGCTCTAGCCTTGTCAAACCAGAAAGTTGTAACCTTTTAAGATAGGGGAGATGATCAAATGGTGGGAGCCATTGTATGTTTCTGCAATTCCAAAAGCCAATGGATACCAAATTAGTGAGCGACGGTAGCCAGCTTGGAGGCTTCACTCCTCTGCAACACCACACCTTCAATGCTTTCAAATTCGAGTTTGGGCATAATGCTTCTATTCCCATTTTGTCATTCGCTACATCCTTTGCACTCCAACTATTTTCGTTCTCATCCTCATGCCTGCCCCAGTCTAGTGCCAATTTATCAAGTTTTTGCTTCAAACTCAAACAAGCTTCCTTAAATTCAGATGCGTATCTCAAATTCTTGATTTCCAGTTCACCCCTCAAGTTGTTCAATGAGTGTAATTCATCAAGACCGCTGATATGCTTGGAGACTGAATGATCCTTGGCTATTACATATTCAGGTAGTTTCTCAAGCTTCGTCAGTTTTCCTATACCCCGCGGCATATGACCCAATCCATCGCAATAGTTATTGTCAAGATCAGTAAGATTGACCAACTTAGTAATATTGCTTGGCAGTTGCATGAGATTATAACAACCTACTAATTTCAGCACCTCTAAATTCTGTAGACCGGTGATTGAATTTGGAAGTTTCTTGATAGAATGATTGTGTGAAAGATCAAGATACCTTAGATGCTTCAATTTATAAATGGAATTCGACAGATTAATTCCCATTCCCGACAAATTAAGCACCCTCAAGCATCTCAAATTGCAAAAGACCACATCAACTTCTTCTCTTTTGGTATCGTATCCACCATCCAGTGCCAATATTGTTCGGATTTTTTTTGCCTTCAACAAGGAAGGCACATACTGTGAAAGATTGTTTAGGTACCCTTGAAACGACATGTGCTGAGTGTTGCTTCTGATACTAGTCATTCCAGAATGTGATGTAGAAAAGTTGTCCCCTGCAACTGAAACGGCTAGATCGTGCATTAAATTATGCATTTTGCAATATGTAATATGGCCAAAATAATCCTTTTGCACATCTTGAAAGAAAGACAATCTGAAAAGATCCATGAAATACTCAAAGCCGACATCTCGAAGACACTCATTTAGACTTGTTGGCTTCAGATACCCTTGGGCCTTCCATAGTTGTATCAAATCGTCTACCGGAATATTAAAGCCTTTCGGGTACAAGCTACAATAAGCCAAGCAACGCTTAAAATGGAAAGGGAGATGATTGTAACTCAACCTAAGAATTGGTAGAATGTCATTCTTGAACGCATCTATCTTTGAGAGTTCGTTATCTCTAAACAACACCCACTCAGAATATGGATCTTTAAAATACAACACTCCTCCTATTGTCTTTAAGGCTAAAGGAACTCCACAACACTTTTCTACAATTTCCTTTCCCACAGCTTCGATGCTCGGATTAGGCAGCTGCCCTTGCCTGAACGCCACTTGCTCGAATAATGACCATGACTCATTTTCGGACAAACCTCTTAATTCATGTATAGAAAATGGCCGACTCATCTCTGCAACTGTTCTAAGTCGAGTGGTAATTACAATTTTACTTCCTCTAACACCACCTGACAACAAGTCTTTAAAGCTGGACCATTTATTCACATCCTCATTCCACACATCGTCGAGTACAAGCAGGTACTTTCTCCCATTAATCTTTTCATGGAGACGGTTTTTTAATGGATCCATCTCAGCAATGTTCACATTTTCTCCGGTTGCAGATTCTAAAGTTTTTCTAACAAGTAAATGCACATCGAAATCATCGGAAACACAAACCCACATTCTCAACTCGAAATGGATTTCAACATTGGCATCATCATAAACCATTTGAGCAAGAGTAGTCTTTCCCAATCCTCCCATTCCCACGATGGAAACAACAGACACATTCTCATCACAGTCAGAAGAGAGTAAAAGCCGTACAATTTCCTCTTTCTCATGCTTTCTACCGATAACAACTTGAGGCGGAGAGGAATGGGTTTGGTACCTGGCCTTAGGCACAAAAGACCTCCCAAAACCATTGATAGAATGCTCTTCAAAATGAAACTTATTCTTTTCAGCAGCAATTTCATCTAATCTCTCCCTAAGAGCCTTAACCTTATGCCCCATTTTCAGTCCAAATTCAAATTGGTTTAAACACGAAAAGAAAAGACGAACCTTTTTGGCGACTTGAGAGCCAGCCATAACCTGTTGACGCAAGGCCTCAGTAGAAAAGTCATCGAGCAAGTCATCAGCATCATACAAGGCTTCACTCAGCATTCCGAGCCAGTGTTTGACTTGGGGATTTTCCAGGAACTGATCCTCAGCATGAAGAAGCACAGCTTGAATAGTGGAAACAGTTCGCCTGAGTTTGAGAAGCTCATCAGAGACACCCCACCACAGCCCTATCTCATTCACGGTAGAAGAACCCAAGCTTAAAATGATACCAGCAGCAACGCTGTAAAGCCCTTCTGCCATTCTTAAGAGCAAAACAAACAAGAAAGATCTAAAACAAAAGGAGGATAAAAAAAAAGAAGAAGAAGATTAACAGATGATCTGAAACCATTGTGAAGAAGACTTCTTAAAAAGATGGGTTGACTAGCAAGTCTGCAATAATATTTTTTGTATTCGATTTGAACCACTCAAATGAAAGAAATGTTTGGTTTACTCTTATCTCACAAATTTAAAAATCATATCTCAACACTTGTGGACCATACTTTTCACCTCACAGAAGCATTTAATCAAACAGCTTCTGTGCATATATAAACCCGACATTGGCATTGCAATTATGTTACATTTTCCACTAAAATTTGCCAATTTTTGTTCGTTACTAATCAGCACTGAACTATGTATTTATATATAAATTAAATTATTGTTGATTGTAGGGAGAAGCAAAACAAGTTAAGAGTATGGGAAGGGTACGTGAAGGAATAGGCCTGCCTTGAGAGGCCGTTTGGGTAGCTTGTTTGCTGCCTCCTTTGTTTCAGGTTAGTATCTTATTATTTGGTTGTGTTAGTTGTGTAATTATCCATTAACTACAATTTATTCTAATAGTATTGATAGGAAATTATACAATGTTTTTTTAGAGGTTGTATTAAGGGCTACAATGACACATTTAACTATCATCAGTTTACTACCATGCCATATATATAACATGATTTTTCACAAGTGTTTTTTGTGATGGAGTATGTAGACCTTTTTGTGCTGACTTAGACTAATGACTAATCGATGTTGTGTAATATCTGAGCGGCCCCGGCATAGTTTCAGCCGGATGGGTTTGGAAGTACATCTTTCAATCTTTGTTTTTGTTAAGTAATTATGAGTGCTCCCTGGAGAAAGATGGCATGACAAAAACTTGTACACACCTAGATGGCTTCATAGTTTGAATTTCGTTGAACCGACTTCCAAAAGTTACAACTTATATGTAAACTTTAGCAGCTAAGAAGCTGTTTTACAACTGAAACATCTACAATTCGTGGTTCTCCTAGAATCGAACTAATGCCACGTGAGGCATGCTAAAGAAATTAAAAGACAGGAAAATGACTGCTAACTACAAGGAAGTCTCACTTTCATGACAACCCTATCAGCGTGTCTTCGTCAACTCCATTGCGATGTTAGAGTTTATCCTCAGTGGGCCAAAGCATCTACAGTGCTGCCACGAGTTAGCTTGAGACCAGCTCAGCAACAGCTCGGTTAGGTTCAAAATGATTTGCAGGTTCATACTTGTTGCGTAAACCTCTCTCCTATGTCATCTCTTCCATTTCTCATAACAATGAAGAGACACTGCCATTCAGTATCTTACTCAATTATTCATACTGTAAATTAAAACAAATTCTCAAATGATTTTTTTTCTTATCTTTATGATAAACCGCTCTGAGAAAGTTTGGTGTTCATATATTACCTTCTTGAGATGCTGTTTCTCTTGCAACACTGCAAAAGCTTAAAACCCGATTCGAAGTCAATATTTTTGAATCTTTTTGAGGAATTCACCTGAAATGATCTCAAACCAAATTGTTGGATTGAGTAGTCCAATTTGCAAAAGAAACCAGATCATAGGAAAATGAAGAATATAAAGGTAACAAATTGTGGTGATGCCAGATTGGTTCAACGGCCAACATGAGCTCCGATGTTGCTAAGCCACAGGCCACAGGCGGCAGCAACCCACGATCTTCTGCACTGGTGCCGCCTAACATTATTATAAAGAAATGTTGTTCGCCAAAATTGAACTACACATGATTGTTCAGATTCTGTGATAAGATTGATATACACATTATTTATTACCTACTGAAATCCTAGCTTCAGTCAGAGCTGGTAGCAGTCATTCTTCCAAATTTGTTTCCTGCCAATATATAATAGAATTCTTTATGAAGAAGCAGCAAGAACAGTTAGCTAACAAGTCTAGTACTATAAATGTTGAGAGAATTTGAAAATCGTTTACAACATATATGTAGAAAACTACAAAAAAATTCCGAACTCAGATTATAATAAGAATTAACAAGAAGAAGGATGTATCTGATTTTAAAAAAAGAAACAATGGAAATTGAAGATGTACAGGACATACTCTGTCAAAATACGAGGAAGAATTGATGTCACAGAAGATAACTGCCATTTTTCTGAATCGGTTTCCAGTCAATAGAAATATTAGGAATGTGAGAAATGTAAGGCCAATCCTGAGTCGTGCTCTTCTTGCATCTTTCTTCTAGCAGTCCACACATACTGATCGTCAAATCCTGTAATGCGAGGAGCTTGGGCATCCACTCAGGTATACATGCCAATCGATGACAGTAAGCGATATTCAGATGTTGAAGAGTGGTAACATATTGAAGCCCTTTCGGTAGAGCAACCAAGTTTTGCAGGCTATGAAACTCAACAGAGCGGAGAACTCTAAGACTCCGCCACTGCATCCCATCATCCTTGTCATCATTACACACAGTTTTGAACGAGCAATGCAAAAATGTAAGAGACAGAAGAGAAGGAAGGTATTTTAGCAACTCATCCTCCATAAAATCTTCCATATTTGAGATTTCGAGACGCTGTAATTGAGAGAGCGTAGAGAAAGCTGATGAGGTGGACTGCGATGCTGGCCTCTTCAGTATTCCCATCACCCATTTTATCCGGTCTCCATCTGAATAAAGTACACTAATCTTTGAAAAATCAGGCAAGCAAGTCAGGTTTGGACAACCTCTTATTCGCAACAGAGAAAGACAAGGAAAGCACTGAAGCTCTTTCAACGATCGCCTCTCAAATCCTTTCAGATTGGGGCAAGCAGCGAGAGTAAGATGCGTTAGGGAAGGAAAGAAGGGGGAAGATCCTCCTCCATTTTCAACATCTATGCGCTCCAACTTTGTTAAACCCCAAACCCATAGAACTTTGAGATGTGGGAGCTGATCAAATGGTGGGAGCCACTGTATGTTTTCGCAACTTTCAAACCTAACGGACACCAAATTAGTGATCGATAGCAGCCAGCTTGGATGCTTCACTCCTCTGTAACGCGACACCATCAATTCTTTCAAATTAGGATGCGGGCGTAATGCTTCCATTCCCATTTCCTCATTTGCTACATCATTTTCACCGCACTTACTGTTCTCATCTTCATCATTCTCATCTTCATCCTCATGGTCGACCCAATATATTGCCAATTTCTGAAGTTTCTGCTTTAAACTCAGACGAGCTTCCGCAAATTCTGATGCAGCATTTTTCACATATCTCAGATTCTTTATATTCATTTCACCGCTCAAGTTGTTCAATGAATTTAACTCATCAAGCCCACCAATATGCTTGGAAACGGATCGATTCTTGGCTATTACGAATTCAGATAATTTCTCAAGCCGTGTTAGTTTTCCAACACCTCGTGGCATATGATTCAACTTCCTACAGCCACGACTGTCGAGATCCGTAAGATTGACCAATTTCGTGATACTACTTGGAAACTGCAGAAGGTTTGTACAATTTTCTAGTTTTAGCACCTGTAGGTTGTACAGTCTGGTGATTGAATCTGGAAGTTTCTTGATACTGCTTAGGGAAAGATCGAGATGCCTTAAATGCTTCAATTTATAAATAGAATTTGGCAAAGCAGCGATTCCCATGTGAGATAAATCTAAGACCCTCAGACATCTCAAATTACAAAACATGACATCAATATCTTGTTTGGTAACAGATCCAAAATCCATATCAATTGTCAATATCGTACGGATCTTTTTTGCCTCCAACAGGGAAGACACGTATCGCGAGAGATAATTGGCGCGTCCAAAAAATGACACGTGGAGAGAATTATTTGTAATGCTTCTTTTTTCAGAATGTGAGGCAGAGAAATTGTCCCCGGCAACTGACACGGCCAGATCATGCATTAAATCATGCAATTTGCAATACTCTATATTGCCAAAATCATCCTTTTCCACGTCTTGAAAGAAAGACAATCGAAAAAGATCCATGAAATACTCAAAGCCTGCCTCTCGAAGAGACTCGTTCAGATTTGTTGACTTGAGATACCCTTGGGCCTTCCATTGTTGGATCAATGCATCTACATGAATTGTGAAGTGTTTCGGATACAAGCTACAATAAGCGAAGCAATGCTTGTAATGGGATGGGAGATGATTGTAACTCAACCGTAGAATTGGTAAAATGTCATGCTTGAATGCATCTATCTTTGAGAGTTCGTTATCTTTGAACATTAACCACTCAGAATGATCTTTAAAATACAAAACTCCACCTATGGTCTTTATAGCCAAAGGAACTCCACAACACTTCTCTACAATTCCCTTCCCAATAGCTTCAAGGCTCTGATTCAGCAATTGCTCTTGCTTGAATGCCACCTGCTGGAACAAGGACCAGGACTCATTTTCCTCCAAGCCTCTTAGTTCGTGTACATAAATAGGCCGACTCATGTCTGCTACTGTTCTAAGTCGAGTAGTAATTACAATCTTACTTCCTCTAGAACCACCAACCAACAAGTCCTTAAAGCTTGACCATTTATTAATATCCTCATTCCACACATCATCCAATACAAGCAGGTACTTTCTCCCGTTAATCTTTTCATGCAGGCGATTTTTCAAAAGATCCATTTGGGTGTTTTGAGTTGCTTGTCCAGATGCAGATTCTAGAACATTTTTCACCAGCAACTGAACGTCAAAGTTATCAGACACATACACCCACATCTTCAACTCAAAATGGTTTTTGACCCTATCGTCATTGTATACCATTTGAGCAAGAGTAGTCTTTCCCAAGCCTCCGATTCCAACAATGGGAATAACCGACACGTTCTCTTTGTAATCAGGAGAACGTAAAAGCTCAACAAGTGCCTCCTTCTCCTTCTCTCTACCAATGACAACTTCAGGTGGAGAGGAGTGAGTTTGGTCCCTCCCATTAGAGACAAAGCGCCTCTCCACAACAGAGCACTCTTCTAAATGAAACTTGCTCTTTTCAGCAGCAATTTCGTCTAGTCTCTCTCTAAGCTCCCTGACCTTATGACCCATATTGATACCAAAAGCTAACAGGTTGGGACTAGAGAAGAAAAGACGAACCTTTTTTGCGACTGTAGAGCCACCCATAAGTTGCTGCCTCAAGGCCTCGGTAGAGAACTCATCGAGCAAGTCATCAGCATCATACAAGGCATCACTCAGCATTCCGAGCCAGCTTTTGAGTTGAGGATTGTGAATGGACTGCTCCTCGGCATGAAGAAGCACTGCTTCTATTGTGGCAACAGTTCGCTTGAGTTTGTCAAGCTCGTCTCTAAGACCCCAACACACCCCAATCTCCTTCAACGCAAAAGAACCCAACTTTGAAATGAGTTCAACAGCAATGTCGGAAACTATGGATTCAGCCATTGTTGAGATTAGTAAGGGAAGAAAAGAGGTTTACGTAAACTGGGTTGTTTGATGTCAATTACGGCTATAACAGAAGGAAGAAAAGGTTTCAACCTTGAAACAGGATATGGAACAAAGAATGATTAACTGACAGGTAAAGAATTAAATACAGAAAATTTCCACTAGTTTTGTTGTCAACTTTACAGCTATTGTCATTTTCTTCTTTATGCTTTTTCCTTCCACTAAGTTTTGTTGTTCTTTTGCTTTATCAGTTGATTCTTGTCTGTAAACGTATTCATTTCCCAAATTATAGTTTAATTGGAAATAAATTAGATTACATTATTGATTAAATTCATCTTTTAAATGCTTTTATGAATCAATTAATTAACAATGGAATGATTTAAAAATTAAACAGAAACCTGTGAAGAAGTCCATTGCACTGTTTCCTTTTCTATAGAGTTATAATAAATAATGTATACCAAAACAAGTAATGATTATAATACAATAACAATTTAATGAAGAGATGTATTTTCCATTGCGATAAGTTAAATTTTCTCTAATTTTGTTTCATATTTTCATTTCACAAATTACAACAATAACAAATAAAATTCTGAATTCAAGTATTACCCATATTTCGTTAAGGCTTCAAGGGTGAGCATTAGTTTGTGAATTTCTTCATAACTTCTGTGAAATCAGATAAAAAAGATTCTCAACAATCCCAAGTACAATAACAAATTAATGAAGAGATGGATTTTGATGAGAAGAAGAGCATACTCTGCCCGAATGTAAGGTAGAGCAGGTAGCTGGCAGTCCTCTGAATTGGTTTTGGCCAACAGAAATATTACGAGTGTGAGAAATCGTAGGCCAGTCTGGAGCCGAGTTGTTGTTGCATCGATCCTCTAGGAGTGCACTATGACTGATACTCAAATCTTGTAATGAAACGAGTTTGGGACAATAAGATATATCCAGGCGTTGAAGAATGCCGACATATTTAAGCCCCTTTGGTAGACAAACCAAGTAGTCCATGTATCTAAATACAGCAGAACAGAGGAATTTAAGGCTATGCCATCACCCTTCTCATCTCTAGACACATTTCTGAATGAACACCTCTTAAACTCAAGATGTTGAAGAGGGGGAAGGTATTGTAGCAAATTATCCTCTAGACAATCTTCCATATCTGAGGTTTCAAGTTCCTGTAATATAGAGAAAGTAGAGAAAGGTGAAGAGATGGATTGTCAGAGTCTTAAAAAATCCCGTAAGGTACTTCATTTTGTATCCGTCTTAGAGGGAAGCAATTCAGGTTGGGACGACATCTGAGAAAGACAAGGAAAGCAGGTAAAATCTTCCATTGATAACGACGATAGTCTCTCAAATCCTCAGTTTGGAGATCAAAACGAAAAGCAAACAGACACCAAATTAGTGAGTGATGGTAACCAGCTTGGAGGCTTCACTCCTTTGTAACTGTCCACTAACAGTTGTTTCAAATTCGAGTGCGGGCATAATGCTTCCATTCCTATTATAATATTAGATACTTCATTTCGGTCTGTTTCAAATGTCAATCCTTGAAGTTGTTCTTTCTCACTCAAATGAGCTGCCTTACATTCAGACGCGACATTTTTCACATATCACAACTTCCTTATTGCCAGTGCATGGGCGTTTTTGTTAGCTGTCATTTTGTTTTTAGATAATAATTTGAATTAGTCAAAATAGCTATATCAGTTTGATTATCAGATAATGATGCTCATATCTGATTGAATATTCTTTTTCTATTTTTCAAATTGTAACGGCCATATATTGTTCCATTCAAATCTTGAATTTGTTATGTTCTTTTCTCTACAAGTATTGAGTTTCAATCAGAAATAAAACAAGTCCTTTTCATCCACCAGATTTTCTCTTGTTGTTTCTCTTCATTTAAATCCAACAAGTGATAATCAGAGCCACAATTGGTCTTAGAGGATCTGTAGAGAAGTTGTAATTTTTTAACCAAAAATGTCAAACAACAACCTCTCCTTATCAACCCCACAAACCTTTAATGGTGAGAACTACCAAATATGGTCAGTAAAGATGCAAACCTACTTAGAAGCTTGTGATTTGTGGGAAATCGTAGTTGAAGACAGACACGTCCCTAATCTACCAAGGGATCCAACCTTAGCACAAATCAGAGCTAATACTAAAGAAAAAACCAAAAGATCAAAAGCCAAAGCCGTAATCCAAAATTCAGTTGGAGATTCTATCTTTCCAAGGATTATAGTCTGCAAGAGCGCCAAAGAAGCTTGGGACAAACTGAAAGTTGAGTATCAAGGAAGTGACAGAACAAGGCAAATGCAAGTTCTGAATTTGAAGAGAGACTTTGAAGCTCTAACCATGAAAGAAGATGAATCTATTGGTAAATACTATGATAGAATTTCAGGAATTGTTAACAAAATTCGCTTGCTTGGTGAAGATTTTGTAGAAAGTAGAGTTGTTGAAAAGATTCTAGTGACTCTTCCTGAGAGGTTTGAGTCTAGAATTTCCGCTCTAGAAGAATCAAAGGATCTTAACACTATTTCAATGGTCGAACTAATGAGCGCGCTTCAAGCACAAGAGCAAAGGAGGGAGATGAGGCAACATAAAATCACGGAAGGAGCTTTCCACATTCAAAATCAGCATGGAAACAGAAGCAAACATCAAGTGTCTAGGAAGGTGAAAGACAGAAATGAAAGTGGTGATGGCAGAAAGAATTTTGCTCCTTGCAGGCATTGTAAAAAGACCACACACAATGAGAAGTATTGTTGGTGGAAGCCTGATGCAAAATGTGGCAAATGTAAACAGCTTGGGCATATCAACAAAGTATGCAAAAGCAAGAACAAGGGTCCTCAAGGGGATGAACAAGCACAAGCAGCAGAGACAGAAGTTCAGGAGGAGCAAATGTTTGTCGTCTCGGGTTCTCTTAGCTCTAACACCAGCAACGCTTGGCTGATTGACAGTGGCTGCACAAGCCATATGACATTTAATGCAGGGATTTTCAAATAACTTGATCGAAGCTTCAAAACGACGGTGAAAATTGGAAATGGAGAACTTCTCGAAGTAGAAGGGAAAGGTACTGCTGCAATAAAAAGTTCAGCAGGTATTACATTCATTGCTGATGTTTTATATGTTCCTGAACTCACTCAAAATTTGTTGAGCGTTGGACAAATGTTAGAAAAGGGTATTCTCTTGAATTCAAAAATAATTTCTGCATTATTTTTTATAATGATGGGGCTGAGTTGCTTTGGGTTAAAATGATAAATAAAAGCTTAATTGTGGACTGGATTGGAGTTAAAGCTTATGCAGGTGAAGATTTGTATCATTCAGTTTCATGGCATAAGCGGTTTGGGCACTTCAATAACTTGAGTTTACGCAAACTTTCAAGGCAGAAGCTTGTTCAAAACATGCCTGAAATTGCATATGAACCCCATGATTGTGATGTTTGTCAACAAGGTAAACAAATGAGGATCCCATTTCTGAAAAGCCAAGCTTAGAGAGCCTCTCAAAAACTGCAGCTTGTGTACACTGATGTTTGTGGATCCAATGTCTGTTCCGTCATTGAATGGTAATCGATACTTTTTTCTATTCATTGATGACTTTTCAAGAATGTGTTGGGTTTATTTTCTCAAAGCTAAAAGTGAAGTATATGAGGTGTTTCAACAATTCAAAAGCTATGTTGAAAATCAAAGCAATTTGAGAATTAAATCCTTGCGATCTGATAATGGTACGGAGTACAGCTCTAGCCAGTTTCACATGTTTTATAGAAACGAAGGAATTCAACACCAGTTTACGGTCACTTATACACCGCAACAAAATGGTGTAAGTGAGCGGGGGAACCGGACAATGATGGAGATGGCCAGATGCTTATTATTTGAGAAAAAAATTGCCAAAGAAATTCAGGGCTGAAGTTGTCAACACCTCTGTGTACTTGTTAAACAGGCTACCAACCAAAGCCCTCATGAACAAGATTCCATATGAGGCTTGAAACGATGTCCAACCATCTGTGCATCATCTCAAAGTATTTGGGTGCACTTGCTTTTATTACATTCCACATCAGAAGAGGGATAAGCTGGATGAAAGAGCTGAGAAAGGAGTCTTCGTTGGTTATAGCACTGTCACAAAGGGATACATAATTTATTGTTTAAAAACTAACAAAATTGTTGTTAGCAGGGATGTTAAGTTTAATGAAATGGCAATTTATAATCAGGAAAGCATTGAGGATGAGCAACTTAATGTTCTTGATGGCAGATCGTATCAAAATCAGCCAGCATATGAAGATACTTTTGATGATGAACCTGTTCGAGGTACCAGAAATTTGCAAGATGTTTATCAGAGGTGTCATTTTGCAAATTCTGAACCAGCAAATTTCAATGAGGCTAAAAGTTCACCAGCTTGGAAGAAAGCAATGCAGGAGGAGATAGATATGATCAACAAAAATGAGACATGGAAGCTTGTTGAAAGGCTTGAATCTCAAAAGGTGATCGGAGTCAAATGTGTTTTTAAAACAAAGCTCAATTCGGATGGCTCACTATGCAAACATAAAGCAAGGCTAGTTGTGAAGGGTTATGCACAACAACAAGGAGTCGATTATCAAGAAACATTTTCTCCGGTTGCTAGGTATGACTCTATGAGAATGCTTATTGCTTTGGCTGCACTCAAATATTGGCAAATTCATCAACTTGATGTAAAATCTACATTTTTGAATGGATTTCTTGATGGTTGTATATATGTTGAGCAACCTGATGGTTTTGTGATTTCTGGAAAGGAGAATTGTGTTTATTTGTTAAAGAAGGCTCTTTACGGGCTTAAATAAGTCCCAAGAGCTTGGTACAGCAAAATAGATGGCTATTTACTGCAAATTGGGTTCAAAAGAAGTGATAGTGAAGCGAGCTTATACTTCAAGGAAGTAGCTAACAAAATTATGGTTGTCTCATTATATGTTGATGATTTGTTAGTAACAGGAGATGATTTTAATCTCATTCAATCTTTCAAAGCTGAGATGATGAAAGTTTTTGAGATGA
>CATIWQ010000204.1:0-21556 GCA_949673415.1 Euphorbia schlechtendalii
AGAAATTGCTAGGGAAGAAAGGAGTAGTTCAGCCAATCTTAAGAGAAAGTTGAATGAATTAATGGAGGAACAAATCTCTATTCATCGCAAAATTAGCAATATCCATATTTTGGTATGTGATGTTGAAAGGGATTTGCGAGAATCACGATTTAAGATTGATCAGATGATTGAATCACTAACTCCTTAAGAATAGTTTCATTTCCTTTCATGATTTAGAAAATTTGTATTGGTAGATTTCAATTTGTTTTATGTTTCGTATTATTCGTGTTTGTTTGTTTAATTGTTTCTTTTGTTATGTTTCCTTGTAAATATTTGTTATTATAAATGAAAATAAATTTGAACAACAAGACGTTGATGTTCAATTGTTATCATCACCATGATTACTCAAGGTATAATAGTAAATATTTATCTTTTATATTTAACAAAGTTTATTTGTGTTTGTGTTTCTAAGTTTTTATAGGTACAAGTCTAAAAATTGAAGAAATTTGAGGATAAAAGAAGCTCGTGACCGCGACACAATTCGCTCTCGTGATCACTGGATAACAAAACTTTCTGTTTCTTTCATGAGGAGAGTCATGATCGTGACTGGCCTTCGCAATCGCAACACGGTAAAATTATAACCATTACAGATCGTGAACTGATACGCGACAGATGGCTAAAACCGCCATTAACGATTAGTTTTGACCCCTAAATGGCTATAATCCCATTTATGACCAATTAGAGACCCAATAAACCTCTATAAATAGGTCCAAGTTGAACCCTAGCCACCACACCTTCTAAAATCCTTCACTGTAATAATTTGTTTATCTAGATTTAGAAAAGTCATCTCATGTGTTGCTCTGAGGTGAATTATTGAATATTAGGGCATCTAGAACCATATTTTTTGAAGTTATTTAGTGCACGAAATAATCTTGATAATTTTGCATGTTTTTCTTTATTAAACTTGTTCTTAGGGAATATCTATATATTTTACATCTTCTCTAGTCTGTTCATACATCTATCTATTCATCTGTCTATCATCCAAACTCCTCAATCAAAATTACCTATTTTCGTTTACCCCGTAACTCTAGTTGGTCTTTAGAACCAAATTCCTTCCTTGTGGGATCTATATCTTTTAAAACTACATCGAAATTGTATACTTGCAGTGGTCATCATTTTTCTATTTTGATAAGTGGTAATGACAACACTTGTTTGTATTTTGAACTTTTATCTTATCGGTAGAAAAGTGGGGAATAAGGTTTTTGGCTTCATCACTGAATATAAGCCCTCTAAATTAGTAAAGTCAAAACCTTGTGATCAAGTTTTTGGCGCCGTTGCCGGGGAAGGCAAATACGTTCTTAGAGATCAATTATTTGGAGAATACGGTATATTTTCCTAATATATCTATATGTTTCTTTCTTAAACTTTATAAGTTGTGAAATCCTAACCTTGATGTGAAAAGAATATGAAATAATCATCTTGGAGGTGATATGTCATATTATTACGTTTGAATTCTCGATAATTAAAGAAATTCTTTTATTTTTCCGATTCGCGTTCTCAACCCGCATTCTCGCTCGTGAATCCCTTCTAAAAACTTTCTATTTCTCAAATTCTGTAATTCACAATTGCGACATATAATCACGATCATGACTTGAGCGATAACTGCAGAGGTTTAGCAGTTATTCGACAATTATTCCACTAACCCCTATAAAATTGATGTGCAAGTGCTCATTAAATTCTCATTTCTACAATCTGAATTTCTGCCTTTCAAAGCACAAATCTATTCCAGATCTGAAACTACTTCATTTCTTTCAAACTTTTCTTTCATTCACAATGGTTATCGTAAACAAATCCAACCTAGTTCCGCCAACAAATCTCCAGGAATGGTATGAGGCTCCATTCCCGATCCATTCTAGAGAAAAAGGGGAACATTTTGAAGTCATTAAGGAGGCTGAATATAAGAGTTCCTATACCATCCATAGGAACAACTTCATCAACCTCGGTATTCATGAAAGAGTTATGTATTATTTGAGGATCTTTAACTTTGTCATTTACTCAAATATGACTCTAGGTAACAGTGTGGACAATTGTATGGAAATGTTGGTTACATTAGTATGGAAGAATGACAGGAAGAACTGCTTAGTCTATCGTCATCAAGGGAAAGAGTATAAGTTGACAAGGAAAGCGCTGGAAAAGTATATGGGATGATAGAGTGGAAGCTGATAGACAACGAGAATGAGAAATCGCGAGGGAGGAAGAACGAAGTAAAACCAACTTCCGTGGAAGATTGAATGAACTTATAAAGGCACAGATCTCGATTCATAGAAAAATTGACGATATTCATACTCTTATGTTTGATGTCGAGAGAGATCTACAGGAGTCCTACTATAAGATAAACTTAATGATAGAATCGCTTCCCCCCAACTGAATATCCTTTTTCATTTAGATTTAGGATTTTGTACAGTTTGATGTTTATTTGTTGTTTCTTGTTTGTTTTCTTGTTTATTTGTTTAATTGTGTTTATCATATGTTGAATATGAATATAATATCTATTTTATATTTAAAATGTTTGTTTTTCTAAGTTTTTTCTAGGACTAAGTCTAAAAATTGAACAAATAGAGGAATTGAAGTAGGTCGCGACCGCGACTATAGATCGCGCCCCATGACATTATGCAGTAAAACTTTCTGTTTCTGTCATGAGGAAAGTCAAGATCATGATAGGCTTTCACGATCACGACAAGGGTAGAATATTACCATTACATATTGCGATTTAACACGTGACAGATATCCGAAACTGCCAATAACGGCTAGTTTGAAGGATAAACGGCTATATTGACTATTTTGGCCAATTAGAGACCTTTCAGAACTCTATAAATAGGTCTTAGTTGAACCCTTAGCCACAACTTCTACAAAGCTTACAAAAGTTCTAAAATTTTTATCTCAATCTTTCTTCAATCCAAACCTTTTTCAAACCTTACTTCAAAAACCAATATGCCTCGTGTCATGGTAGCCGAGAATAGAAGAGAATTCCCGAATTACCAGCAAGAGTATGATTGTTCTTTTCCGATTTGATCACGTGAAGAAGGGAAGAGATTCCAAGTTTTTGAATAAGTTGAAATCAATGGCATTATCTTTCTTGATATTATATTCTTGGAAACTTTAAGCCTCCATGAACAAATGGGGATATATCTTGCTGATTTGGGTTTAAGCCGATTTGTGGAGATGAGATTTCCACAAAATCATGATTAGATTTTAGAATGTCTAGAGGCATTCGATTTTGAGGATAAGAAGAAGAGGGCGATTCAATTTCATAACCAATGAAGTCATTACACCATCACAAGAGAGATGATGAGTGCTTATTTTGGGTTCGAAATTGAAAATTCATCAAGCATGACAGATTCTTTTAAACCAAATCCAGTTTGGGCAGATTTAATGGGTAAGAGAGTTTTCAATTTTAAAAATTCATCCAATAAACTTATTAAGGATGAATGCATTCTTCTACTCCACAAATACCTTTCCACTTCAGTATTTTGTCTAGTAGAGAATACCAAAGTCCAAAAGAAAGATTTGTTTGTTCTTCTTGCGCTTTGATGAAGCAAAAAGAAAAATTTGTGGATATAATATGGGATATGATGAAGAAGAATTCTACAAGTATGAGGAACAAAATTGGGGTGGCTGAAATTATCATTTCTATCATCTTAGGTGCGCGAAACGAACTCCCCTATGTCTAACAACCGTGTGAGTATTTTTGTTATATGGAGGGAATTACTTGAAGAACACTAGACTTCTTTAAGAGAACGATGCTGTCTATTCCTTCTAATCCTATTCCAACCACACCAAGAAGCTAATCTCGACTCATGAATATTCTTCTGTTATCCCAGCTAATCCAACCGCTAGACGTCATCCTAGAAAGGTTCCAATGATCGAAGAAGAAGATGAAGAAGACGAAGATGAAGCTCTAGAAGATTGGAAGATGAGCATGCAACAAAATTGGACAATTACCAAGCAGAACTTGGAGTAATGAAGAAAGACATTAAAATTCTAAAGAAAAGTAATAAAACGATGCTTCGAAAATTACTATCTTTCTTTAGAAAACAAAATTGTCAATTTACTCCTAGTCCCCCAGATTCTCCTTTCTCAATAGAAAGGGTTTACTCATTTCTTTTCTTTTCTTTTTCAAATTTTTAGACTACTTGTTTGTTTTTAGTTTTTAGATTTTCATTTTTAAAGTCTCTCACAATGAGAACATTGTGTTCTTTAGTGTGGGGGGCAATTGCAAAATTCCAAAAATCCAAAAAAATTAAATAAATTAAAAAAATTGAAGAATTTGAAATTTTTTCTTGATTTTTTGCTATTTATACCTTATCCATACCTATACTATACTAACATATGTTTTAAGGTTATTGTGAGTATTAGGTATTACAAGTTCAATGTTGGTACAAATTTTGAAAAAAAATAAATTTTGTTTCAAGTATGACTACATGTTGAGAGTGTGAGCGTTTTAGAATAATATTTAGCATTTGGTAAGGATGAGTGGTGAGTAACATTCGAAAGCAACATTCCAAGTAAATTTCGATATATATTTCAATGCAAAATGAATTAGTTTAAGTTATATAATTTTAGTTTAATGCTACCGATAAGTTTTAAGTGGAGTAATAACTAGTAGCGTTCTTACTATGAGTTTTATATGCTATTCTCGAATACGTCCTATAAGTATTAAATGTGTTTAAAGTGTTGGGATACTATAGCCATAATACTTTGAAAGTAATCAATAAATGATGAGGGTTTTAAGAGAGAAAAATCAAAAGAAAGAGAGGATAACCAATGAGTTATGCAAAAGGTGAGGAATGTTACGGAGCAGAAACTTCAACCATTAAATGAGTGAAAAAAGAAAAAGCAACATAGCATAAAAAATGGGTGCAAAGTACAAATCTATACCTAAAAAACATATGCTTAAAAGAAAAAATGAGAGAAAGCGGTATGGAGCATAAAATGCAACTACAAGAAAAAGGGGAGAGTGGTATGGAGTATAAAATGCTACCACTGAGAGTGTTTTAGCGTCATAGGTTACCTAAAAATTCCTTGAGATCAAACTTTCCAAAATGTGCTCCTTTTGTCCTTTATACTATACTTATGAGAAGGAAATATTCGAGTGAGCATATAACACGTATATGAAGACACAATTTGGTTAAGCCTCCAATAAGAGCAAAGGTATGCAATTGAACTATATAAATTGGACATTACTAATTAGAGGGGAATTTCAAACACTTTATTAGAATTTTATGCAACGTGGAAATGTGGTACTCACTACAATAGTCTTTCGCCAAATCAGGTACTAACTTGGAAACTAATTTATACACTTCTGTTGTGTTTACTTGAGGACAAGGTAAAAGTTAAGTGTGGGGGAGTGATAAGTGTATATTTACACTTATTATCATGACATTTTCAATTATAAAATGATATGATTTAGAGTCATTTTATAATTCATATAAAAGATTTCACGTGGTATGTAGTTGTTTTTTATGCAAATGCAGAAACTAGGTGAATCTTGGGAGTGAAATGATCAAATATGGAATTCTATGTAAAAAGAGTGAAAAAGGTACAAAATGATACATGGAACATAAAGATTTGGCTTAAGATTGAAGTTGTTAAAGATTGGCAAAGTTGCAAAGAAGAATCATGAAGGAAAGCACATTTCACGATCGTGACACCTATTCGCGGTCACTACTTGTTACTTTACAAACACAAAACTACCAACCAATGTTCACGATCGTGACATGTGATTCGCAGTTGCGACTTGTGACAGTTATTTGTTATCACTTTTCAACTACCAACCACCAGATAACAACGATCAACTGCCATCAACTACCAACTGAAAAGACACCTTTTGGAAGTAAACCAATCATAAAAAAGTGCCTTTCCATTGTGGATGAGGATGAATCTTTGCATCCAATCATATTGAAGTGATGCAACCCTTCGCCAATGGACACGACTCTTCGTTTGGATAGACACCACCCTTCATACTCTATAAATAGGGTTCAAATCACATCAATTTCGTGAGTGGTGCATGGCATGGTAGATGAAGAAAACTTGTATGCATAGATAGAGAGGGAAAATATCTAGATTTCGATACGTTCAAAGTCTTAGCGAGAAAAATGTATAAGTGATTCGATTCCTATTTCGATCACTATATTTCTACACAAATTCGAGCGTTTGTTGTATGAGTGTAATTGCAAAGCACTTTTCAATAACAGTTTCCATTCTTCAACATTCTTTTGTTCAATATTGACAAAGAATAGCATCCTAGCGGAGGTTTTGTATGAGTCGAGACCGAATTCAATGTAGATGCAGGAATTGAGGGGATTGACGACTCCCATTAAAGAGTGGATACGGTTTGATCAACTTTAGCTTTCACTTGCAAACCTTATAACTTTACTTTGTTTTTTGCTTATACTTTCTACTTTGAAATTTATGATATATCTATATGTCATAATGAGTATTTCATCTTGCATCATTTATATTAATCAAGTTATATGCTTTCGAGTTAACTTTAAGAGTGATTTCAGGGTTAACTAGATTGTGCATAATCACTGGATCTGTGATTATAACGCTGTTTAGTGAGCCAACATTTTTGGAATGGTAACTTGCTAAATATGGCTATGTGAGAGTGACCCGTACTAAGCATAGTAACATTGTTATCCAGGTTCTATAAGTGTCATAATTCGTTTATCCTAGATTTAGAAAAGTCATCTCATGTGTTGCTCTGCGGTGAATTATTAAACATTAGGGTATCCAGAACTGTATTTGTTGAAGTTATTTAGTATATGAAATAATTTTGATGATTTTGCATGTTCTTCTTTGTTAAACTTATTCTTAGGGAATATCTATATATTTTATATCTTCTCTAGTCTGTTCATACATCTATCAATTCATCTGTCTATCATCCAAACTCCTCAATCAAAATTACCTATTTTCGTTTACCCCGTAACTCTAATTGGTCTTTAGAACCAAATTCCTTCCCTGTGGGATCGATATCTTTTAAAACTACATCGGAACTGTAAACTTGCAGTTTTCACCATTTTTTTATTTTGATAAGCGATATTGACAACACCTGTTCGTATTTTAAACTTTTATCTTATCAGTAGAAAAGTAGGGAACAAGGTATTTGGCTTCATCACCGAATATAAAGTGCTCTAAATTAGTAAAGTCAAAACCTTGCGATCAGCAGTAGTAACCAATACAATACACTCCTTCCATCAGGTTAAGTACCATCTAGTTTATTAAGCTCGGATTAAGTGTCAGCTCATGTAATAGCCGTAGCTATCCTGGAATTAGACTTGTTCACGAAGAACACCACTCAGTAGTTTTGTATCTTGATTGAATGGAAACCTGTTCCATCAATCGTATACTCTTATTAGAGGTTTATGAGTGTATTACTTCAACAAGGGGTCCTAAGGTACATCTCCATTACATTACTATATGAGAGCGATGGATCCCATCTTGACTACACAACTTACAAACAAGTGATCATCGCTATACCCATAATCACCAGTGTCATCCTGATAGCGAAGGTATGAATAAGTATGACCCAAAGTATAGCAACTCCTACATAAGGTAACCGATATCTCAGGTCTGAGGATACTCGTACTGCCACTGCAATAAGACATGACACCAACACATGGATATAGTAATTTTCGAGTGTTTGTCTTATTGCGGTCTCCAATGTATTAACCGAATACATTCATGTGTTAACTCAAGGTACCACCTTTAGCTCATGAGATTGGCTGCTTAGAACTAATCCAAGGAGTAAGCCTACACATGCTAGTCTATCTGCTCTATTGATGCCTAGTCTAAATGGAACTACAATTAGGGATATTTAGACTATTCATAGTAACACGTACGTGCAGTTCTCACTCCACATAGCTCCCACTATGTCCTTGCACTTTTACGCTATGAATTAGTCGCAAACTTTGTTTTCATCAATGCGCATATACATATCCAAATATATATGATACTAGCGAAATTCAAATAAAAAGGAAGCACTGATAAATAACAAAATGTCTTTGATTATTATTAATACTTCAACACTGTTTGTACATTATAGCTAATAAATATATATCGCCCTAATTGCCTCTAGAGCATACATCATGTCTAACAATCTCCCACTTGCACTAGAGCCAATTAACCATGTGCTTTATACCATACTCATTAACATGCCAGTCATGTTTAACCTAAGTCTATGGTTTGGTTAGCCCATCCACTAAATTCTGATCCGTTGGGACGTATTCTAAACTTATATCCTTTCTAGCTACTATCTCTTAAATGAGATGGTATTTACTAAGTACATGTCTATTTTTTGGCAAGACCGTCATTCCTTTGCTTGAGTAATAGCCCCATTGTTATCGCAATAGACCACTATTGAATTTACAATGTTGCACACCACACGGAGATCACCAATAAATCTCTTAAGCCAAACAACCTCATTAGCCACTTCTGAAGCAGCTATGTACTTAGATTCTATGGTTGAATCGGCAGTCATATCCTATTTGAATCTCCTCCAAACAACTACCCCTCCATTAAACATAAACACATAACCTGACTAGGACTTGTAATCATCCTTGTCCGATTGAAAACTTGCATCGTTGTATCCCTTTAAAGTGAGATCACCCTCTCCATATACTAAAAACATATCCTTAAACCTGCGTAAGTACTTGAGGATAGTTTTAACAGCCGTCCAGTGCTTCTCACCTGGGTTAGATTGATATCTGCTCATGACGCTCAACGGATGTGAGACGTCAGGCCGAGTGCATACCAAAGCATACATTATGGACCCTATGATAAGTGTAAAATTACACTTATTATCATGACATTTTCAAAAATAAATGATACGGTTTTGTTTCATTTTATACTTCATATAAAAGATTTCACGTGGTATGTAGTTATTTTTTATGCAAATGAAGAAACTAGGTAAATCTTGGAAGTAAAATGAACAAAAGTGGAATTCTATGGAAAAAGAGTGAAAACGGTGCAAAAATATGGTTGGAACACATGACATGTCTTGAAGACAGAAAGTTATCATGTGCTTGTCTCGCATGTTTTTGCACCTTTTTCACTCTTTTTACATAGAATTCCACTTTTGATCATTTAACTTCCAAGATTCACCTAGTTTCTGCATTTACATAAAAAACAACTACATACCACGTAAAATCTTTTAAATGAAGTATAAAATGAAACAAAACCATATCATTATATAAGTAAAATTATCATGATAATAAGTGTAATTATACACTTATCATAAGTATAAGACCCCCACACTTAACTTTTGCCTCGTCCTCAGGGTAAAAACAACAGCAGTGTATAAAATAGTATTCAAGTTCGTACCTCATTTGGCGAAAGACTTTTGTAGTGAGTAGCACATTCCAACGTTGCATAAAGTTCAGGTAACAATTTTAAATTTCCCACAAATTAGTAATGTGCAATTTATATAGCTCAGTTGCATACCTTTTCTCTTAATGGAGGGTCAACCGAATTGCATCTTCATATAAGTGTTATGTGCTTGCTCAAATATTTCCTTCTCTCAAGCATAGTATAAAGTATAAAGGACAAAGGGAGCACACTTTGGAAAGTTTTATATCAAGGCATTTTTAGGTAACCTAGGATGCTAAAAATACTCTTAGCGGTTGCATTTTATGCTCCATACCACTCTCCCCTTTTTTTAATGGTTGCATTTTATGCTCCATACCACTTTCTCTCATTTTTTTCTTTTAAGCATATGTTTTTTAAGTACAGATTCGTACTTTGCACCAATTTTTCATCCTATGCTTTCTTTTCTTTTTTTTCACTCATTGAATGGTCACAATTTCTGCTCCATACCATTCCTCACCTTTTGCATAACTCATTGGTTATCCTCTCTTCCTTTTGATTTTTTTCTCTCTCAATTCCCTCATCCTTTATTGATCACTTTCAAAGTATTATGGCTATAGTTTCCCAACACTTTAAACACACTCAATACTTATAGGACATATTCGAGAATAGCTTATAAAACTTATAGTAAGAATACTACTAGATATTATTCCACTACTAACTTATCTGTAGCATTAAACTAAAACTATATAATTTATACTAATTCATGTTGCATTGAAATATATATCGAAACTTACTTGGAATGTTGCTTTCAAATGTTACTCACAACTCATCCTTGCCAAATGCTAAATGTTGTGCCAAAAGCGCTTACACTCTCAACATGTGCTTAAACTCAAAACAACTTGTTTGAAATTTGCTCTAACATCAAACTCGTAGTACCTAACACTCATAATAACCTTAGAACATATGTTAGCATAGTATAGGTATGGATAATGTATAAACAACACAAAATCAAGAAAAAATTTCAAATTCTTCAAATTTTTTAATTTATTTATTTAATTTATTTTGGATTTTTGGAATTTTACAAATGCCCCCTCACTAAAGAACACAATGTTCTCATTGTGAGAGACTTAACTAATCTAAAAACTAAAAACAATCAACTAGTCTAAAAATTTGAAAAAGAAAAGTAAATAAAGAAAAGAAAAAAGTAAACCCATCTATTGAGAAGGTGAATCCGGAGGACTAGGAGTAAATTGACAATTTTGTTTTCTAAAGAAGGATAGTAATTTTCAAAGCATCGATTTATTACTCTTCTTTAGAATCTTCATGTCCTTTTTCATTACTCCAAGTTCCATGTGGTAATTGTCTAATTTGTGTTGCATATCAGAGCTTCATCATCATCTTCTTCTTCGATCATCGGAGCCTTACCAGGATGATGTCTAGCTGTTGGATTAGATGGACCAACGGAAGAATCTTCGTGAGTCGAGATTAACTTCTTGGTGTGGTTGGAGTAAGAATAGAAAGAATAGACACCATCGTTCTCTAATATAAGTCTGGTATTCTTCAAGTAATTCCCATCCATTTAACGAAAATACTCACCCTGTTGTTAGACATAGGGGAGTTCATTTCACGCACCCAAGATGATAGCAGTGATAATTTCGGTCACCCCAATCTTATTCCTCATGCTTGTAGAAATCTTCTTCATCATGTCCCAAATAATATCCATGAATTTTTCTTTTTGCTTATTCATCGCACAAGAAAAAACAAACAAATCTCGCTTTTGGACTTTGGTATTCTCTACTCGACAAAATACCGAAGTGGAAAGATATTTGTGGAGGAGGAGAATACACTCATCCTTAATAAGTTTGTTTGGAGAATTTTTGGGATCAAAGGTTCTCTTACCCATTAAATCTGCCCAAACTCTATTCGTTTGAAAAGAATCCATCATGCTCGATGAATTTTCAATTTTGAACCCAAACCAAGTATTCATCATTTCCCTTGTGACGGTAAAGTGTCTACCTTGGTTACGAAATTGAATTGCCCTCTTCTTCTTATCTTCAAAATCAAATGTCACTAGACATTCTAAAATCCAATCACGATTTTATGGAAATCGCATTCCCACAAACTTGCTTAAACCAAGATCAGCAAGATACATCCCCATTTGCTCATGGAGGCCCATTATCTCCAAGAAAACCATATCAAGAAAAATCATACCGTTGATTTCCATCTTGTTGAGAATTTGGAATCTCTTTCCTTCTTCTCTTGTATGAATCGAAAAAGGACATCCGAAATCTTATTGATAATTAGGGATTTGTCTTCTATTTGATGCTACTTTAACACGAGGCATGTTGGTTTTTATTTTAAAGTAAAGGGTTTGAAAAGGTTTTGAATGTAGAAGATGATAGATGAAAGAATCAAAACTTTTGTAAGCTTTGTAGAAGGTTGTGGTGGTTATGGATTCAATGTAGACCTTATATAGAGTCATAATAGGTCATTGATTTGCCAAAATAGTCAATATAGCCATTTTTCCTTCAAACTAGCAATTAATGGCAGTTTCAACCATCTGTCGTGTGTTAAATCACGATCTGTAATCGTAATATTCTGCCCATGTCATGATCACAAAGGCCTATCATGATCGTGACTTTCCTCACATCAGAAACAGAAAGTTTTACTGCATATTATCACGAGCATGATCTATAGTCACGGTCGTGACTTTCTGCAATTCCTTTATTTCTTAAATTTTTATACTTAGTCTTAGAAAAACATAGAAAAAAAAAATGTTAAATATAAATAATATATATTTATTAATTTCATACCCAACATTAACAAACAAACAATTACACGAACAAGCAAATAAACAAACAAAGAAACAAGAAAAACAACAAACTGTACAAAATCCTAAATCTAAATGAAAAATAAATATTTAGTCGGAAGGAAGCGATTCTATCATTAGGTCAATCTTATAGTAAGATTCTCGTAGATCTCGCTCGACATCAAACATAAATGTAGGAATGTCATCGATTTTCCTATGAATCGAGATCTAAGCCTCCATAAGTTCATTCAACCTTCCCCGGAGGTTGGTGACTTTACGCTCTTCCTCCCTTGCATTTTCCCTTTCTCATTGTCTATCAGCTTCCACTCTATCATCCTATGATTTCCAATCATAGGTGTATCTATCAACTCCAACGCACCTTACCAGAAATCCATACTCAAAGAAAACATCCATTTTTAATTTCAGAATCTCATCTTCATCAGTAAAGACTTCATTGGCATAGGGCATTCTCACAATCTATCCCAACAAATTTGCCATCGTTCGACACCCATATTTTATCATTCCGGGATTTTGCACGGTAGACATGAGCGTATCCATCATAATCCCCGAAATGTCATCAGGTGTGCCATTCCAAATTGCTTCCAATACAAACAATTCTTCAGGAATGATAAGATCGAAAGTTGATTTGCCAAACAATGCTCCACTTAAGTAAAAGTGTAATGTGAGCAAACAAAGGTCATGAATCCACCGGCTATAGGCCGATTCTTGTTTGAACTCGGTTTGGCCAGTCAGGCGATTCCATATCGGTAAGGGATCCCATCTAAGAAGTATCTTGCTATAGCAATCCTTTGGAAATCCCATATACTTATCCAGCGCTTTCCTTATCAACTTATACTCTTTCCCATGATGACGATAGACTAAGAAATTCTTCCTATCGTTCTTCCATGCCAATGTGACCAACATCTCCATATAGTTATCCACACTATTACCCAGAGACATATTCAAGTAAATGACAAAGTTAAGCATTCTCAGAAAATACAATACTCTATCATACACTCCAAGGTGGATGAAACTGTTCCTATGAATGGTGTAGGAACTTTTGTATTCATCATCTTTAATAACCTCGAAATGATCTCCTTCTTCGTGAGAATGGATCGGGAATGGAGCCTTGTACCATTCTTGTAGGTTTGTTGGCGGAACTAGATTGGATTAGTTTGCGAAAACCATTGTAAGATGAAAGAAAAGTTTGAAAGAAATGAAGTAATTTCAGATTTGGAATAGATTTGTGATTGGAAAGGTAGAAATTCAGATTGCAGAAGTGAGAAATTGATGAATACTCGTACATCAATTTTATAGAGGTTTGAGGAATAACCGTCGAATAACTGCTAAATTGCTACTGTTATCACACAAATCACGATTGTGACTATATGTCATGATCGTGACTTCAAGAATTTGAGAAACAGAGAGTTTTGTTAAGGATTCACAAGCATGAATGGGGCTCACGTATGCGAACAAGAAAAATAGAAGAAATTCTTCTATTTATTGAGAATTCAGACGTAATAATATGACGTATCACCTCCAAGATGATTTTTTTCATATTCTTTTCACATCTAAGTAATGATTGGAAATTTATACAGTTTAAGAAAGAAAAAAATGGATATATTAGGAAAATATACTGTATTCTCTAGATTTTTTTATCTCTAAGAATGCACTTACCTTCCCCATCAACAATGCCAAAAAATTGATCACAAGAGTTTGACTATACTCATTCCGATAGGCTTAAATTCGGTAACGGTGCCAAAAACCTTGTTCCCCACTTTTCTACCTATATGATAAAAGTTCAAAATACGAACAGTGTTGTCAATACTGCTTATCAAATAGAAAAATGGTGACCACTGCAAGTATACAGTTTCAATGTAGTTTTAAAAGATATCGATCCCACAGGAAAGGAATTCAGTTCTAAAGACCAACTAGAGTAACGGAACAAAAGAAATAAGATAATTTGTTATTGGAGGGTTTGGATGATAGACGGATGAATAGATAGATGTACGAACAGATTAGAGAAAATGTAAAATATATAGATATTTCCAAAGAACAAGTTTAGTAGAGAAAAACATGTTAAATCATCAAGAATATTTCGTACACTAAATAACTTCAACAAATACGATTCTAGACGCCCTCATATTCAATAATTCATCGCAGAGTAACACATGAGATGACTTTTTTAAATCTGGGTAAACGTATTATGACACTTGTAAGAACCTGGATGATAATATTACTATGCTTAGTACGGGTCGCTCTCACATAGCCATATTTAGTAAGTTACCATTCGAAAAATGTTGGCTCCCTAAACAGCATTATAATCACAAATCCAGTGATTATACATAATCTTGTTAACCCCGAAATCACTCTTAAAGTTAACTCGAAAGCATATAACTTGATTAATATAAATGACGCGAGACGAAATACTCGTTATGACACATAGACATATCATAAATTTCAAAATAAAAAGTACAAGTAGAAAACAAAGTGAAGTTATAAGGTATGTAAGTGAAAGTAAAATTGATCAAACCGTATCCACTCTTTAATGGGAGTCATCAATTCCCGCAATTCCCATGTTTACTTTGAATTCAGTCTCGACTTGTACAAAACCTCCGCTAGGATGCTATTCTTTGTGAATATCTAACAAAAGAATGTTGAAGAACCAAAACTTTTATTGATAAGTGCTTTGCAATTACACTCATACAACAAACGCTCGAATTTGTGTAGAAATATAGTGATCGAAATAAGCGTCGAATCACTTATATATTTTTCTCACTAAGACTTTAAACGTAGCGAAATCTATATATTTTCACTCTCTAATGTGTGCATACACGCATATCTATCATACCATGTCTACATGCACCACATATCTCCCCCTATGAAAATGGATGGGTTTGAACCCTATTTATAGAGTGTGAAGGGTGAAGTCTATCCAAATGAAGAGTCGTGTCCCTTGGTGAAGGGTTACATTACTTCAATATGATTGGATGCAAAGATTCAACCTCATCCACAATGGAAATGAACCTTTTTATGATTGGTTAACTTCCAAAAGGTTTTTTATGGTAGTTGTTGGCGGTTAATCATTTTTATTCGGCAGTTGGTAGTTGAGAAGAGATAACCAATAACCATCACAAGTCACAATCGCGAATTATATGTCACGATTGTGACTTTTCTATTTTGAAGAATAACAACTCGCGACCGTGAATGGGTGTCACGATCATAACATGTCTTCTTCTTCATGTTTCTTCTTTGCAACTTTGCCAATATTCGTCAGCTTTGATCCTAAACTATTTCCTTGTGTTCTATGCATCTTTTTGCACCTTTTTCACTCTTTTTACATAGAATTCCACTTTTTATCATTTAACTCCCAAGATTCACCTAGTTTTTGCATTTACATAAAAAATAACTACATACCACATGGAATCTTTTATATGAAGTATAAAATGAAACAAAACCATATTGTTATATAAGTAAAATTATCATGATAATAAGTGTAATTATACACTTATCAATACATGGGGATCACTAGCATTTGATACAAAACAAATTTCTCAGATTGTCTCATCGAACCTAATATTCCAACTCCTCGATGCTTGCTTAAGTCTATAAATGGAGTTCTACAACTTGCATACCTTAGAGCCATCCTTAGATGTGAAACCCTTAGGTTGTGTCATAAACACATCCCTATCCAGATTCTCATTAAGAAATGTTATCTCCACATTCATCTGCCAAATCTCATAATCATAATGAGAGGCGATGGTAAGGAGTATCCCGATAGACTTCAACATAGCCACCGGTGAAAAGGTTTCATCATAGTCAATGCCTTCTTTTTTACTGTACCCTTTTGCAACCAACCTTGCTTTATAGGTAACTATGTTACCATCCATGTCGGTTTTCTTCTTGAAAACCCACTTGCATCCTATGGGTTTAATCCCACTTAGAGCATCAACCAAGTTCCAAACTTGATTTTCGTACATGGAGTCCATCTCTGATCTCATGACTGAAAGCCATTTATCAGATTATGAGCCTCCCATTGCCTCCTTGTAAGTCTTGGGCTCATCATCTTCTATAAGGAAGAGATGTTTATCATCAGTGATGACAAACCCGTATAGCTCGAGGAGCGATTGGAGCCTAACCTGACCTACGCAATGGCAGTGTTATAATAGGTTGTTCCATGCTTACACTATCTTGTATAACAGGTGTAGGTATAATTAGTTGACTGTTTGTTTGATCTACTTGAGTACCCAACTCAAGAATGCTCCCACTAGCTTTCGCAAGTATATGCTCATTCTCGAGGAATTAAGCATTTCTAGAAACAAGGACTTTTTTTTCCTTGGGATCATAAAAGGTATACCCTATAGTCTCCTTAGGGTAACCTACAAACAGGAATCTACCAAACTTAGCACCCAGCTTATCTGAATTTATCCTTTTAACATATGCAGGACATCCCCAAACTCTCAGGTGAGAAAAAGCGGGCTTCTTACCATACCATAACTTGTATGGAGTTTGATCAACTGATTTAGAGGGCACTCTATTTAGTAAATAAACTACGCTCTCAAGTGTATAACCCCAAAAGGATCTGCTGAGTTCTGCTAGACTCATTATGGACCGAACCATATCGAGTATTCCTTCTTTCTGACACTCCATTGTGTTGGGGTGTATAAGGAGGTGTCCATTGAGATAAAATACCATTATCCCTTAGATAATCCTAAAACTCCTAGCCTAAGTATTCACCGCCTCAATTAGATTGAAGGGTCTTGACTTTTCCCAAGCTGTTTCTGTACTTTAGTTTTGAATTCTTTAAAAGCATCACAACTTTCAAACTTGTGCCTCATAAGGTATAAATAACCATATCGTGAATAATCGTCAATAAAGGTTATGAAGTAGACAAAACCCCCATGTGTCTTAACACTCATTGAACCACATACATCGGAATGTATTATTTCTAAAGTACTAGTGGCATGCTGACCCTTTCCTTTGAAAGGTTTCTTAGTCATATTTCTTTTGAAACAAGATTCGCACACACCATAGGAAGCCCATTCCATTGGGCCTAAGTCTCCACATTTGTGTAACTTAGTTAAGCGAGTCTCATTTATGCAACCTAGACGACATTGCCATAAGTAAGAGGATTTCTCATTATCTAATTTTGATTTCTTAACAATGTTGATATTTAGAAAATCAATTTTAGTATCTAGAACATATATGCCATTCAAAGATATTCCATAAGCATGAAGAATATTATCACGCTGAATTTGAGATTTATTATGAGAAAACAAAATTTCAAATCCTTCCGTTGCGAGAAGTACAACAAAAATAATATTCTTAGTAACAGCTAGAATATAATAGCAATTTTTCAAAACTAAAACTAGGCCACTAGGAAAACAAAGGCTATATGTCCCTACTGCTGTTGCAGCAACCCATGCCCCATTTCCAACTTTTAGGTCCATTTCCCTCTTTGCAAGCCTTCTACAACTCCGCAATCCCCTTACATAAGTACCGATTTGAGTACCAAAAATAGTAACTAATACTCAAGTAGACTCATAGGGAACTGTAGAGAAACTCTCTATCATGAACATACCTGAAGTAGATGCCTGACTTGGCTTCTTCTTCATATGTTTAGAAATTCGAGCTTTTAATCCGTGTTTCATTTCGATACTTTTAATGAGTCTTCTTTTGACCTTGAAAGATCTAGACTTTCTTATGTTTCAATCCTCAGCAACAAGTTGATTCTCATTTTTATTTCTAAACTGTATGTTCCAATAAGTCCACCATCTCAGAAAAATTATAATGATCATTGATACCACACAAATCTATTTTGAAATTATCATACTTTGAAGGTAGACTTTTCAATAAAATTTGTTTTAAGGTTTCTTGATCATAAATAATTCCCAATATCCTTAACTGTTCAGATTTATCATAAACAATCATGGCAAACTCAATTGCTGAGGTGTCAGCCCCTAGACTTGCGGATAGCATGAATGTTTCAAGTTCATCTATCATTACAAGGTACATAATTATAGACTCTAAGTCCATATTTTTGGAAGATCCCTGTACCTTGGAAGCATTGTGTTGACCATGAAAATCTTTGCAAAATCACAGTGCCTTTTGTGCTTCACGTACTTATCGATTTGATAAATAAATGGATCTTCTTCAAGGGGTTCAGGGTATGGATTATCCAAAACTCAAATCCAAGTCAAGGCTCTTCAGGAACCTTTCCACACACTCGAACCACTCATGAAAATTATCTTCTTTAAAAAAATGGTTGTCGATTGGATGCATTTTTAGTATTAGTGTTCTTTATTCAACCTAGATATAGGATAGAATTTGTTTAGACATTAGCATATGTACATGCATTTAATATAAGGTCTTTAATTAAACACATAATTTCCTACTATGTTATCAACTTTTAAATAGCCCTTTCTATTCAAATTAGGGAAATCAGGTTGAACCAATATTCCTTAGTAGGTAGCATCCATAGTTACTCATCATGACCCCCACTATCGCAAGTCAAGTCATGACAATATAACCATGGTTGGAACCTGTCCATTTACATCTTTTACAATTGGTAATCTATTCAAGTTCTCTTTCTCGACACGTGCGTACCCAATTGCACGACTCCTCAAATGTGTCTCCAATTCGGCATTAGCTCCAATAATATGGATAACTAACCCTCTTCAGTTAAGGCACTAACCCCATCTAGACTCATGACCAAGCACATGTTAAGGGAAGGCATGTTGTACATGTTCTTACATCCGTTAATAAGGCTCGTATCACGACTTATGATGGGAAGACATTTTTCTACCTTAATATTGTGCAGGGATTTTATTGGTGCTACTAGTCTCACCCTAGTCTAGGTCTTATACAATGGATATGATTATGAAATAATAATTTCGGGCTATTAGGAATTATTAACTCTAACAGAACATGCTTTGAATGGTATATCATAATCATTCCATTATGCCAAGACTCCACATAGAACGCAAAACAAACAATGTCCATGTTCAAGTTTTTTTGCACCTATGTTTACATGTTTTATTATTAACAACCTAAACCATGTTTGTAAAACCATATGTGGAATAAATTCCCATACTATAAATTGGCTAAGTCATGAACATCCCTTGGGCATACTTGAATCTAATACCGATGATAATTTCTAGGTAAGAGAGGCCCCCTTGAAGTGAATGAGCAGCCTTGTCCATTCATTGCCAAAATTACCACGGACACTTTGATTCATTATACCATGGATTATTATGATTTAAAGATTTTATCTTTAATTAAGTGAAGTCAAGACTACCCTTAATTAAAGCATCTACTCATGTGGTAAAATATTATCAATTTTATATGATAATCACCTAGACTAAGTTTGAGCAAAACATTAATCTAGTTATCACATCATTTTCTAAAATAGGAATTGAAACCCTATGTATTGCATAGCATACTTGATCAATTCATAGAAAATCACATTTTAACACATTACAATCAATCATGCATAGCATAAGGCAGGCTCTAATACCACTGTTGGTTAATCAAAATAGTAATTGAACATGCTTAGACAACAAGGCGGAATTTCAAAAACTTTAAATTAACTTGAGGATCTCCTAAGCATGCCATGATTGTTATAATCTAGATTAAAATGTTCCATGGATGCTATTAGGTTTATAAAACATATAAAAGAAACCTAGCATCTAAGGGATAAAAGCATTACCAGTCGATGTGTGCTTGATCTCTCTTTTGGTTACAACGTTCCCTTTCAAGCAATTCTGACAGCATAAGCTTCTAAACTAGGAGAGCCTCTATGACTTGATCCACTCGGATCTTCACTGATTAAAACCTTGAAGAGGTAAAACTCGTCGATTAATAGCAATTGCTAGACTACTTCTAATCAACCCGAAAATCCAAAATAGAATTCTCACTTAAACTTTGAGCCTTCTAAAGAACTCTTCATTTTGTTTAGAGAAACTAGTGGAGGATCTCACACAACAAAAGAAGAGGAGAGTAGAAATTAGAGAGAAAACAAACTTAAAGCTTTTTGGTGTGTGTAAATTAATGAGAAGCTAAAAGCCTATTTATAGGGAAAAATGGAGAAATTTTAAACTCCCCTTCTAACTCTACATGGGATGGGATAAACCCATCCCATGTATAGTGGGTCAGCCGTGCGGGTCATGGTGACTAGCGCGCCACATGAGGGAAGCCTGCTATGCCGCAAGCTTGGGCTTGTGGCTTGCGACCCGTGCTAGCGGGCTTGCCCCGTGTGCTAGTGGCCCATGAACTTTTCAGCTCATGGGGCAGCCGCGCGGGCCCCACCTCGAACAACCCATGCTCATTTCGAGGTCCACTTGCAATGAGAAAATTCCCTTTCTTGCTTTGACTATTTTCCCCTACCTTTTCATTATTCCTTTGAATTATTAATTCGATTAAACCAATTAATAATTCCTCTCACTGATTTCACAACTTGTATTTTCAGTATAGACCCAGTCCATTGGTTCTTTACGTGGTTCGATAAAGACCAAAAGTGTGTGACCTCATAGGATCCCAAAGTATAGAGCTGCTAGAGGTTAATCTAAACTTGGCTCCCACCCACGAACCTTTAGGCTTAGTATTCTAGATAGTTATGGATCCCGATAGCTCTAGTAGATCAAATGGGCTTTCTAGCAAAGGCGTATGATCCCCCGATACTTGAACGTCACATGCCCATTACTTGATCCGGTTTTGCAGTAGTAACCAATACAATAAACTCCTAATATCAAGTTAAGTACCATCCAGTTTATTGAGCTCGGATTATGTGTCAACTCATGTAATAGCTGTAGCTATCCTGGAATTAGACTTGTTTACGAAGAACACCACTCAGCGGTTTTGTATCTTGATTGATTGGAAACCCATTCCATTAATCGTATACTCTAATTAGTGGTTTATGAGTGTGTTACTTCAACAAGGGGCCCTAAGGTACATCTCCATTATATTACTATATTAGGAGCGATGGATCCCATCTTGACTACACAGCTTACCAACATGTGATCATTGCTATACCCGTAATCACCCGTGTCATCCTGATCGCTAGGGTATGAATAAGTATGACCCAAAGTATAGCAAATCCTACATAAGGTAACTGGTATCTCAGGTCTAAGGATACTCGTACTGCTACTACAATAAGACATGACACCAACACATGGATATAGTTATTTCTGAGTGTCTATACATTCATGTGTTAACTCAAGGTACCACCTTCAGCTAGTGAGATCGACCGCTTACAACCAATCTAAGGAGTAAGCCTACACATGCTAGTCTATCCGCTCCATTGAGTCCAGTCTCAATGGAACTACGATTAGGGACATTTAGACTATTCATAGTAACAGGTATGTGCAGTTCTCACTCCACATAGCTTCCACTATGTCCTTGCAC
>CATIWQ010000226.1:0-10280 GCA_949673415.1 Euphorbia schlechtendalii
GGATTCCATGGACAACTTCCTCAAAGTGATGACCATGGGTTCGTTGAATCAGACTCTAGTTTGCAGCTTGGATCACTACTTTGAGGAAAGTCTGGATGAATAGTTGATCCCGCAATGTGTTGGCGGTGGTCGTTCAAAAGCCATTTGCTTGAAGTGTTGAAGGTATGCCGTACACGTACCATTACGAGGAGGAGATGATGAATTTGATGTCGGTTCTACTTTCTGCATAGATCACCCTTGCGGGTTTTCAATCTATTGAACCTTGTCTTAACTTTTGCCTAGACCGCCCTTTCAGGTTTTCAATCCAGCAGACCTTTTCTCTTTTTTTTATTATTTGGATGTTTACTTGCGATATTCTACCATTGGCATGCAAGCAATCAAAATAAACATATGTATAAAGATTCAGCAAAAATGACAATTCATTAATGAACTTAACAGGGGTATAAATGTTTCAAATGATTTAACTCTTGCCATTGGTTAGCCTTTTCAGGTTTTCTAACCAATGTGGTTCTCTCGATGTCCTAAGTTTTGCCTGAGCTGCCCTTTTCGGGTTTTCAACTCAACGAACTAATCTTTTTGCATTTTGGAAAGAAACCCTAATTTTTACTCAACTAACTGAGTGTTAATTGACAAGCTGAATACAAATTTATTTTTCGTTTTTACCACTTTTTAGAGATTTATTTCTTTCACCTATGCGTGATAGCAATTTGTGTAAGACTTGGTAGATTTGGTTGATCGGTCGCTGTTGATGTCCATGACTTCAGTCGTGGTTTCGTTCAACATTTCTTGTTGATTGGTCGATGCTTGTGCCGTCTTACTAGCTTGAGGTGTACTTGATGATGAGATACCCCATAAATAGTTGTGAGCCTTGTGAGGGGACTGCTGACGTGTTCAACAGTCTGACTCTTGTTTGATTATCCCACGAATGATGTGTGGTGGAGTTGTTGACGTGTTCAACACTTTGACTCCCTTTTTGTGATGTGGCACCAGTTGCTTGATCAGGTTGCGATGGAGTTGTTGACATGTTCAATGATGTGACTCCTTCTTTGTAGCATTGCCCCAGTTGTTTAGTCTAGTTGTGATGGAGTTGTTGACGTGTTCAACGATGTAAATCCTTCCTTGTGGTATTGCACCAGTTGTTGGGTCCCAACTTGCTTGGTCGACATTTTACCCTTATTCCAGCTCTGATCCTTGTGACCTTATATGAGTTAGTGGACGTTTCATGCTTGGAGATCTTTCCATTGATCCTTCATCTTTGTATGATGAGATAATTGCTATCACGTGTTGTCTAAGTACATGTATTTGTCTCTCACTTCCTCTCAAGAGTCAAATCATTTCAAATTTATTGTGGGAAATCCATTTATACCCAAATTAATTTCATGGAATGATGTGTCACATGTGCTAAAAACAATATGTATATGTTTATGAGAATGCGTGATGTCATTGATAAAATATCAAGCAAGTAAACAAAGTTTAAAATTACAAAGCCTTGTAGGCAAAATAGCTGAATACTAAATTATTACATAATCATTTGTGTTTTATTGTAGTAACCTTCTGACTCCAAGCACTCCAGGGATTCGAAGTGTTCCATCCTATCTGCCTTCTCAAACACTTCTTGATAGCTCGAGAAGCTGTCTAATCCGAATTTGTTCCTGTATGATGACAGTGCACCGTCCAGAAGCTTGGTGATCATCTCTGGTAGAGTTAAATGAGCCTTAAGCCTGACCTGTGTGGCCATCCAGCACGTATAGTAGGATTTGAAGTTCTCACCCTGCTCCTGCCTTATAGCTTCTAGATGTTGCATCGTGGTTTCCATTTGAGAGTTGAAATCGTAATGCCCCAGCATGGCTTGAGTGAGGCTATTCCAATCAGTAACTATATCTAGTGGGAGATGACTGTACCATTCGTTGACTGGGTGGCCTAAGGTGACAACAAAGGGCTTTGCCATCGTCCGTTCACTGAATCCTAGTGCTCTCATCACTACCTGATAATGTGTCAAGTGAGCACGTGGGTCACCAGATCCTACATACTTCTCAAACTGTGGCATTGCGAAGTGCGGGGGGTAAGATGTCTTCATCCCCATTTATTGGTTGTGTAGGGTATGTGTTCCTGAGATGACCACCATGAGTAGCCAAGAACTGTTGCCATAGTTCTGCCATTCCTGGTTGTTGGAGGATGGTATCCCTTGTGCTTGGATAAGAGCCATATTGCCCTTGGGGATATGCCACAAAGTGGGACAGTTGAGGTGCCTAGAACTATGAGGCGGGAACGTATTCCAGTTAGGAACAGGGTATTGAGTCATTCCATGGTAGGAAGGTGCTGATGCGAATACAGGCTGGACTTGGAAGTGTTGGGAATGATTGGAGAAGCTATATCCTGGTTGTCTAATCGGAGCCTGGTTCGGTAGACTTTGTCTTATCCTGAACTGATAAAAGGTAGTTGGGGGCACCATGTGTGAAGTGGGAGGTCCCCTTGTTGGATTGGTGTTGTAAAGGGTGGCCTTCGAGTTGGATGCTGCATTCTGGGCCCTCCCAACATGTAAGCAAATGATCGATGCTAGCTGTTCGCTATTGGCAAAGGCATCTATGGCAGATGCAATCTCGGTGCTCACCGATAACTGCTGAGAATTTTACTTCATCAGGACAGGGTGATCCTCCCTTGCACCTCCTTCTTGTGGATTGGCCATAATAGTGCGTGGATTTGAATCTGAGTCTGAACCCGAGTCCTCACTTGAGTCGGTGTACGGAAACCCCTCCAGATTGGCCACAATTAGAGAAACACGAACCTGACGGTGAGCAAGCCTCTTCCTAGCTAAAATACACAAGCGGAGAGTCATATGTGCATGTAAGATTTGTGACATGACTCATGATGCGAGAAATGCATGATATGTTTAATGTTATGGCTGCATTCACAAGGGTTAGCATGCCATGATGCGATAAGACTCATGTTTGTCAATCCATTTGAAACAAACAGGATTAGTCATTAGTAACAAAGATGATAATAAAACCTGACCTGTGTGGTGAGGGCTTGAGGTTACGATGACATGTGTCTTGCCAATCCATTTGAAACAAAATAGGTAGATTGCCATATTACCCGTGTGGTAGTAGGCTTGTGATTGAGGTATGACTCGTGTTTTGCCAATCCATTTGAAACAAAACAGCGAGGGTTTGCCTATTACCCATGTGGTAATAAGCGTGCGAAAATCATTTAAGGAGATTGCATCTTGGAGATGCAAGTATATGTTTGCCAATCCTTTTGAAACAAACAAATAGAGAAATAACAAATGGTCGTGTATTATCCAAGTGATGATACACTCTTGAGTCTGGGTAAAACAATGTGTTATTCCCTATGAGGTATTGAGTGAGAGAATGCCGTTTTGGCGGAAAAAGTTGATAAGTTTGCCAATCCGAAAAAATGATAAATGGTCGCGAATCATCCATGTGATAATATGCTTTTGAATTTTGAGATTCCGAATTCGGCTAAAACAGTGTGTTATACCCTATGGAGCACTAAGTAAAAGGATGCCAGTTTGGCAAGAAAAGGTTGAAAGTTTACCAATCGAAAAATGACAAATGGTCGTGTATCATCCATGTGACCGTACACTTTAGAATTTTGAGAATTCGAGTTTGGGCAAGACAATGAGTAATACCCTGTGAGGTACTGAGTAATCAAATGCCATTTTAGCCAGGAAGTGGTAGGTTTGCCAATCTATTTGAAACAAACGACCAAAAAGGTAGCGTATTATCCAAGTGACAATAAACTTATGACTTTGAGGACTATAGATTGATCTTGATGAGTCCAAGTTCGGGTAAAACCATGTGTTATACCCTACATTTTAGAAGTCCATGCTTCTAAGCGGACAAAGGTTTGGGTGCTTAGTAATCACTATTTTGAAATGGGTGGGTATTTGCCCTGCTTGGGCTTTTGGTATGTGTGATTACCCCGGAAGGGCTGTGAGTTGGATGTCAAGTGGACATCTCAAAGGCGATGTGTAGGGTGACACAATCTACAGTGTCAACTGTGACTAAGTGTGTGTGATATTGGTTTGATATCATGGTACTTAATATCATGAATGTGTGTGTTCAAGTATCTGCCCAAAAATTCGTGGTTAATATGACGCTCTTTGTGAAATGGTAATGCGATAAACACGTAGCACATAGCACACAACATATCTCTTCCAACCTTATATCTCCTGCGTATAAGGATAGGCTCCTAAATCTAGGCTTGGATCATCTTAATATAGTGAAGTATTAAGGAGCGAACCTGCACAAAAAGATGCATTTATTTTGGTAAACCTAGGGAAAGTGTCTACGGTTTCCTTATATGAGCTTAATTAGGGTTGTTGATGTAGAAGGTTCTTGTTACACTAAGATACACTTCTCCCCCTTTTTCAAGAGAGTCCATGTAGTATGGAAACAAGTGATCCACTCGCTAGGTTCCTTCGATCACTAGGGGGTCACGAAGCATACTTTCGCAAGCTTCATGATCAAAATAGGGCAACCTAGCCTTAATGGCTAATATGTCTAGTGCATATGCTCTATTCGATATTTTAAATGTGGGTTAACTCATTTGATGACTTTTCAATACTCATCCAAAAATCTTTTAAACTTTTAAGTTTATAAAAAGATATCCCCAGCGGAGTCGCCACTGTGAGCGAGCAAACGACATTTCGGAGGTCCCGCGCGAACGCCACGAGGCGCCGGCCCCGTGAGATGGGGCATGGGGTTTTCGAAAATAATTGATTTTGGGCTCTTGGAAGAGCACGTTGGAAAAGAGGTTCCCTTATGGAAAACCATGGTTTGTGCTTGAAAAATAAATGGGTTCCAAGTACAAAAGACTCGAGATCAGAATCACTAGTCTATGTTACAGAGTCACCACCCGGATCAGCTCTTCTAGGAAATTTCGGTACAGCCTAGATCTGTGTGCCTAAACCATACCATAAAATAGAGATTCGGGTCTGGGATGAGTTATCTATTTCGTCGCCATTTGGGTTAAATTACACTATGAGAGAGAAACCACATTTATAATATTCGAACTAAACTAGATGTTTTCAGTTTAGATTTATCGCACATGCATAAAATGGTAAATTAATTACGTCAAGCATTAAGTAAATGCGGAAAAGTAAATTAATAAATTAAAAAACTCGGGGGATGTAACCGCCCACCTAATCTATGAATTACAATTTCTATACAAATATATACAATACCCGAAGGAAATTAAGCCCTAGGCATATATCTAACCTGCATTCACAAAGGTTAGCACAGGATATATCACAATATTTACACATATGTACCGAGTGTACCATGTATGTTCGATTTTGATTTCAACGAGGCCCGTGTGGCCTAATTAAAACATCGATAGTTTGAAATTGTTATTTTGTAATAAAAATGGTTCATTTTTATACAAGTATGTTGGTCGATTTTATTAGTGAAAATGACCACATGGAAAAATGGTGAGGACTGTTATCCAGGAATACGTTTTATTCCCTTCATGGGGGTGACCTAAAAAAATATTTAGAAATTCAAATCTAGGTCAAACATGCATAATATAGTCATCATTTGGGTTAACAACGGTGACGACGTCATTCATATCGTTATCGACTTCCTTGCGACGGGCGATATCGATATAAATGGCCCGAAGCATTTCTGTTGCTACTCCAAACTTTAATTAACATATTAACACATTAATAAATCATATATAAATCCAAAATAATTACAAATCAGAGGTTTGTTACCCCCAATGATGCATTTCAAGACTCAGGATGGTCTCAACGGGTCATTCTGGGCTTAAACGGCTCGAAACGAAGCGAAACAAATTAAAATCACATTATTCCAGCATAATATCATGAATGGCATCATGTGATATCATGGAATGACATCCCTTGATGTCGTTAACGATATCAACTCTCCAAACCTGCAGTTACCATGCAAACACAGCAGAACATAGCAAAAGACATACTCTAAACTTCAAATGACCATAACTTTTGCTATACTTAACGGATTTTGATGATCTTTATCATTCCGGAAAGCTCAAGATGTGTAGAATATTTTAGTGTAAATAAAATAGTAAAAAATATTTAATATCATACTGAAAATCGTGAAAAAAGGAAACATGCGCAGAAAACGATAATTACCGAAATCAAAACAAAACTTCAGAACCAAAAGAATGTAAATGTAAGCATGACTCTAGGAATTCAGAGGCTTACCTAGTATCTATGAATCCACTTTGTTTGGTCCATGAAAACACCCGAAAAAGTCCTCCTTGTTTCTTTGGTTTGGTTTTGCCGGTTTTCGGTGGAAACGGAGAGTTAGAAGTCTCCGTTGATGGGAATGCTGAAACTTCTGGGATTTTGTTTTAAATGAGAAAGGGAAGAACAAGTATTACTTCCTCCCTTGGATTCAGATCTTAGAAGTGTTCTAAGGATCCAAAGATTTGGTTTTTAGTTTGTGTGTTTTTGTGGGAAATGTTTAAGAATAATGATGAAATGTTTTCAATCCACCTTGCACCTGGAAATGGCAGCTCCTTTTGCTCCCTTTTCTCTACCTTCGTTTAGCAGAATTCTCTCCTCCTCCCCTTGTTGAATAACTTGCCCCTTATGGGCTCCCTTCAATCTAAAAGTCTTGGTGGTTCACCCACCAAATTTTATCTTATTGCCCAATTTTTCCACCCATGTCTATTGGCAGCAAGTTGACAGCTTGTTTGGAGGCTTAAAGTCCAGATTTATGGGTGGAAAATGGGTTTTTCCATTGAAAAATATGGTGCCAACCTTTGCTGACTGTCTGCACAGTCGATATCGTTAATGATAAGGGATGTTATCGTTAACGATATCCTTTGATATCGTTAACGATATCTATCCATATCGTTAATGATATTGATCAGCCCAATGGGATTTTCTTGGTTTGGGCTTTTAAAAGGGTAATGAGGCCCAAAGAAACAAGGCAGATGATTTTCGGATGATTTCGGGACACTGCAAAATGTGAAAAGCTAACAAGGGAAAAATTATACCTTCATCATCGAACTCGCGAGTCGGGAGTAAAAATCCCGTGCTCACAGTTATCCAAGTGAATTTTGGGAGGGCCAACTCCTTTATAGGGTGGTAGTGTTGACATGGTGAAGTTGTTAGGGTGGCACTCTTCACCAATTTTGGCCGATGTTTTGAGCACACCTTACTTGGCATGGTTGAGTTCAACTAGTTATTGAAGTAATGCCTCCATCTAATATGGGTACTCCTTTGGGCCTTCATAGATAAACACCTCCATGGTATCGGGCTCAGACTCCTTGTTAGAATGTTTCTCATCATGAATCACTACCTTGATTTTCTCCTTGAGGATGTCCTTAAATAGGTTACCACTTGTGAATTGCGCCATGGTAAAGGTCATTTGGGCCATCAGGTTGTTGTTATTATTGAGAGGAGCAATTCTATCATGCCTAGAGATGTTGATCGGTAGGATTGTTCTTATTGACTAAGAGCTTATCGCCCCAAAGATGAGTTAAAGTGATCAAAAGTGTCAAAGATGATATCCTGACAAGATGTTCAAAACTCCTAACCCATGCTAAAATCACAAACACACTCATTAATATAGCTCTAAAGGGCCATGAGGGATGCATGGATGCTAGTGTGTGGTGAAATGTTTTAAATTTAGAATGCCTATATGACATCTGAATGTATGGCTTCAATAAAAAGGGGTTAATGCTCATGACATGTGGATTAGAGAACATTTATATGTGATGTGTAGTAGTGTGACAATATGGCACATGCTGAAGTAAGAAAGAATCAAGTAGAAATAATTGCATAGCATCCTATGCAAACTATGTAAAGGAGGATATGAAATTGCATGTAAATTCATGTAGAAACAGTTGCATGGCATCCTACATAAACTATGTAAAGGAGGACATGGCATTGCATGTAAATTCATGTAGAAACAGCTACATGGCTTTACATGGAATCCTATGTAAATTCAGACATGGCATGTAAAATTCACGTAGAAATAGTTACATGGATTTGCATGAAATCCTACGTAAACTATACAAAGAAAACATGACATCGCATGTGAGAATTGCATAGAAATGGTTGCATGGATTTGCATGACATCCTACGTAAATTATGTAAAGGAGGACATGACAGTCATGTAAAATTCATGTAGAAACAGTTGCATGGCTTGGCATGGAATTCTACGTAAACTATATAAAGGAGGACATGACTTTGCACGTAAGATTTTGTAGAAATAGTTAAATGGCATCCTACGTAAACTATATGAAGGAAACATGGCATTGCATGTGAAATTCATATAGGAATAGTTGGATGGCTTTTCATGGCATCCTATGTAAACTATATAATGGAAACTTGGCATTGCATGTGAATTTACATAGAAAAAATTGCATGTCATCTTATGTAAGCTATATAACAGCATATGAAGCATATCATGATATTGTTCATGTAGAAAGCCATATCATGTCAATGTATATCATGGAAACATGGTATGGAGGAAGTATCATGGCTTAGCATGGCAAAGATATCATGGCAACATGGTATGGAGGAAGTATCATGGCATAACATGCCAAAGGTATCATGGTATAGTATGAATAATACATCATGTCATAACATGGAGAAAGTATTATGGCATAACATTGCAAAGCATGGAGAAAGTATCATGGCATGGCATATCATGGGGAAAGTAACATGGCATAACATGGAGAAAGTATCATGGCATAGCATGGTATAACATATAACATGATATAACATGGAAACATTTAGTTTTTGTATGTGTGAGATTCGGAGAACATTGCATGCCTATGGTATGAGGGTGTCCGTGTTAGATTAAGGAGATTGTGATGTACTCTATGCCTACTATCTAAAGTACTTGCAGAATTTAAATTGTGAAAAGTAAATAAGAAAATAGTCATCCCTTCGACATTTACGATGCCTGAGGGATGGGGTCTCTCTTCCCTCTGTGGGGTAACTTTATTGTAACATTTCAAGGACCGAGTGATGATAAAGTGTGAAACTTTATTGTATGTGTTTGCTTTAGTTTTGGTACCCTATGAATAGTTGCTATGCTTTACTATATGAGCAATTTCGGTTATTACACTAAGATACACTCCAAGTCTTTCACTAAATAGGTGTGAACGATGCAGGTACATGTGATATGGTAATGAGTGTTCCACTCGCTAAGTGTCCAGGCTTCTAAGAGGTTGCAAGGGCCTCTTTCCTGAGTTTCACTAGGTTCAAAATTTTGGCATCCTACTATTAGTCCTAAAGTAATCGATATAAATGCATGAAATGAATATCATGTTGCAAATAAGAACCATGAGCTTAATTTAACCAAAGATTTATTATCCATAAAACTAATATTTTCATAAAACAATATTGGGTAAACTTCGAAAACATGACCTGCGGTTTCACTCATTATCAGTTTGAGGATTGTGGAATTTTTTTTACCAAATTGGTGATTGTGTTTTCTAACATTATCAAAACGAGGAATTTTGGCTCACACCGTTAAAAAGAGTTAACGGTAGCAAGGATATAATGGGAAAAAGGCATATATATCTTTAACACCAAGAACACACACGTGTCACTCATCTTTACCATAAAAAATCATTAATCAACCATTCCCAACCCAACCATTCATTTATCATATTAAATATAAAAAAAATTTGGAAATTGAAATCCAGTACATCGTTCTCCTTCCCTATCACCAACACCTTCGCCATCACCAACATCACCGACATTACCTTCACCATCTCCAGTTACCATCTTCATCGTCGGCCATCATATGGGTGTTGCAAATTTACAAATCTCAAAAGTAATCACTCACCTACTACTTCAATTTGGTCTTGTTGTTTCCTGATTTACCGCCTGTGAAGAAACAACGTTTTGTTGCTGTAACAGAATCTGAATAAATTAGTGCTTCATTTTGTTTCCCTCTAGCTCTATCCTCCACATTTTCACTTTTCCGTCTGCTGAACTAGTAAACACCAGCAAATCGAAACTGATTGCGACGGAGTTAATGTCATCGATGCGAGCGTTGATCTATTCAAGGCGTTGGAGTAATCACTCAACTATTAGTTCAAACCAATTCTTTTGAACCATGGTGTCTCCATCAATTTCACTAGAAATAAAGTCTGAATCTACCTAATAAGATATAGCTTCAAATTAGACCCAGAATACAGAAAAAGAAGATAAAGAAGACAAAGTCGAATTGGGCTAAATCAAGAGAGGGGAAAAGTTGAATTGAGTTTGTGATTGTCGGTCTTGTTTTTTACAGGTTGTAATAAAATGA
>CATIWQ010000274.1:0-13802 GCA_949673415.1 Euphorbia schlechtendalii
ATATAAAAGACTCAACACGAAATACACATTATGACACATAGACATATCATGAACTTCGAAATAGAAAGTATAAGTAGAAAGCAAAGCAAAGTTGTAAGGTATGCAAGTGAAAGCTAAAGTTGATCAAACCGTATCCACTCTTTAATGGGAGTCGTCAATTCCCGCAATTCCTGCGTTTGCTTTGAATTCGATCTTGACTCATATAGAACCTTCGCTAGGATGTCATTCTTTGAGAATATCAAACAAACAAATATTGAAGAACAAAAACTTTTATTGATAAGTGATTCGCAATTACACTAATACAACAATCACTTGAATATGTAGAGAAATCTAGTGATCGAAATAAAATTCGAATCACGTATACATTTTCTCGCTAACTTAGAACAAAACAAACTCTACACGATTTTTCTTTCTATCTATCTATCTATGCATACACATAAACACACCATATATGCCACTTTTATACTCTCTACCGCACGAAATTGGTGGGGTTTGGAGCCCTATTATAGAGTATGAAGGGTTGCGTCTATCCATACGAAGAGTTGTGTCCATTGGCGAAAGATTACATCACTTCATTGTGATTGGATGAATAGGTTTGATCTTATCCACAATGGAAAGGTACCTTTTCATGATTGGTTAACTTCCAAAAGGTGTCTTTTCATTTGGTAGTTGATGACGGTTGATCGTTCTTATCTGGCGGTTGATAGTTGAGAAGAGTTGATAAAAAACAGTTAAAGTCACGACCGCGAAGTACATGTCACGATCATGAATACTTGGTTGGCAACTTTCTATTCTGAAGAATACTAAGTCGCAACCACGAATGGTTGTCGCGACTGTGAATTGTGTTTTTCTTCAGAATCCTTCTTGTAATTTTACTGATCTTCGACAGCTTCGATCCTAAACCAAATCCTTAAGTTTCATGCATCTTTTTGCACCTTTTTCACTCTTTTTTCATAGATTTCCAACTTTAATCATTTTACTTCCAAGATTTACCTAGTACATGCATTTGCATAAAAAACAATTACATACCACATGAAATCTTTTATATGAAGTATAAAAATGACTTAAACTATGATGTTTAATGTATAAAATTATTAAGATAATAAGTGTAATTATGCACTTATCAATTTTCGGATTGATCATTAGAGTAAATGCATCGTTAAAGTCAATTCTGAAAAGTTGATGAGGGCATTTGGTAACTAACCGAGCTTTATACTTGTCAATTGACCCACCTACCTTTTATTTCAATTGAAAAACTCATTTGCAACCAATGACCTTTTGACTCTTTGATTTTGGAATCAATTCCCATGTGTTGTTACGAATCAATGTAGTGAATACTACAATCATAACCTCACGAACCAATTTTGACAGTCTGAGAAAAACTAGAAGGTTTTAATGAAGTGGATGGTCCAACTGTGATAACAAAATCAAGAATTTGTCTAGGATGATAACATGTTTACTACGAGTTATAACTGGTGCATTTAAGTTGGACTGACACAAACCCCCAAACAAACTGCAAGACCATTATCATCTTCATTAGAATCAATAAGAATTGGTAGTCCTAGGAAGGACCTACACACAGATGATGCACGCAATGAGAGAGTACTGACATGTGTTTTGGATTGAGGGTTAATATGAGAAAAATAAAAATGGCTCAGTTTAGTTGATGATTAGTATTAAGTGTATGTGATGGTCGAGTTGGTATAGGTTTTAGTTTTGGGAGAGGTAAAGGGGTAACAAAAGTGTAGGCAAGATAAAATTTCAGTTGAGAAGTTGATACAAAATCAACACAAGCATCTTCAAATGAGAAAACATGTTCATCAAAACGTACATGATGTGAGATAAAAATGTTGCAGTGCGAGAATCATAAAACTTATACCCTTTGTGAATTTTACTATATCCTCGAAAGACAAGCAATTGATCGAGATTCTAATTTGTGCTTAGTATAGGGTTGAAACTAGACTTGTTCATCAGGCGGGCTAGACCGGGTTCGGGCAAAGCTTGGCGGGTTGTGAGCAGATGACACGGAGCTATGGGCCGAGAGAGCGCGGAATAATAGGCACGATCCAACGGGGTGGTTAAAAGGTGCCGGGTCGGAGACTCGAAAAAGGTTTGGTAGAGAAGGCGAAAAAATTTTAGATCTGTCAAACCCGAATCCGCCATCTCTTAGTGTGGAGTCGCCACCTGGATTAGCTCTTTCTAGGAATTAGAGTCTTGTGAGGCTTAACGTTCGGGAGACGGCCCACTAAGACACAGAGATTCGGGTCAGGGATAAGTTGCTTATTTCTTATGTGATCACATTATATTACATCTATAGAAAACCGTATCTCTTAATTTTGCATATTCGCACTTATGTCATTTTTTGAGTTATTATTCATGATTTAACGTATGTGCGGAAAATAGTAAATCCATACACAAAGCGGTAAATAAACGCGGAAAAGTAAATTAATAAATTACAAAACTTGGAGGATGCAACTGCCCTCTTAATCTATTAATTACATTTTTTCAAAAATAATTGCAATACCCGAAGGAAAAAATAAATTCCTAGGCTTAAATCTAACCTGCATCAACAAGGGTTAGCACATTGTATAGTACAACATTTGCACGTATGTTCGATTTGGCTTTAGCTAGACTCGTGTGGCCTAATTAAAACATCGACAATTAAAAGTTATTGTTTAGAAATAAAACGATTCATTTTAATTGCAAATATGTTGATCGTTTTAATGAAAGTGCTCGCATGGCAAGAGGTGAGGTTTGTTATCCAGGAATAATTTTTATTCCCTTCGTGGGGATATTCTAGCAGATATCTTTATTAAATAAATAAAATAGAAACAAGGTGAAGAGAATTATTACAACAACAGAATAATAGTGAAATATTTTCCTAGGTTCAAATGTGAAATTGAAACAAAGAAGAATACAATAAGCACGAAATTAGCAGTTCTAGGAACTCAGAGGTTTAGCATTTTCAGTATGAATCCACTTCTGCGTATCCATTTGATCCCCAGGAGCGTTCCTCGTTCATTTTTGTAATTGTGTTTATGTGGAAAAATAATTGTTTGTTTATCCTTAAAGATAATCAGACTCAGTCACTAAATTTGTTTTAGGCCCGAGAATATCTGAGGATTTTTGTGGAAAAAGATGGAAGGAAAATGAGTTGAAAATAATAAAATTCGGGATCCAAACATGTTTTGGATCAGAATATAATCAAAGAAACCTTAAAAGAAATGTAGAAAAAGTCAGAATTATTTCTCTTGAAAAATATTATTATTTTGTGTAAAAATTTATCCGTCGTTGTCGAGAGAAAACTATATTTTTGTGAATTTTTTCCGGTTCCTTTTTTCCACGGAAAATTCTCTCTATTTATAGGCGGAATTTTTCCGGTACCATTTAATAGTACCATTTAAATGGTATTATTAAATGATATTATTTCCTTTTTTTCATTATGTATATTCAAGTACTATTTTTATTTCCTATCTACATTTATTTATTTCATTTTTTATTATATCTTTTCCATTTCTTTTATTTCCTTTCTTTTTTTATTCCTTTTCTTTTTATTTCCTTTTTCCTTTTTTTTATTTTTTTCCTTACATATATATATATATATATATATATATATATATATATATATATATATATATATATATATTCTTATAAAAAAAATTTAATTAAATTATTTTAAACTCTTATACTTTATTTAGGTCCTTAAAATATTTTAAGCCTTTAAGTTTTCACATAAGGTTTTTAAATATTTTTTTACGATCCTAAATATTTATTTAGGGCCAGAAATATTTATTTTTTTTACGAGAAAAACTCTCATTTGAAGATCATCGGACGGTCGAAAATTGTGTGATCCAAGGATAAAAAATCTCGAAAAGTCGTCATCATCGAACGCGCGAGCTGATACAAAATCCCGTGCTCGCACCGGTTTTCTACAAAAACCGCTATTCCAAGCCCGGCCCAAGCTCATATTTTAGAATTTCAGGCTCGGGCCGAGTTTACAAGATCATTCCCAAGCCCGGCCCAAACCCATGGATATTTTTTTGCTATAAACTTTTTTATTTAAATTAAATAGAAAAACTATAAAAACAAGTCAAAATATGCTTAAATTTTTAATATAATTGCTTTATTTACTTAAAATCTTTAATATTTAATCAAGTATACAAATTTAATAGGATAAAATATAAATTCTTAAAATAATTATAAATCTAATGTATAAATATATAATAAATAAATAAAATTATTCGTCAGGCCAGGTTTGGGTATTTATATAAAAACCAAGTCCGGCCCTTAAATCTCCGGGTTTTGAAGGGCTTAGGTTCGGGCCGGGCTTTTTAAAAAAAATGAGTGTCCAAACCCGGCCCGTTTAGGTCTAGCAACAACCATGAGTAGCATACATAACCAAAGACTCTCATAAAAGTGTAGTCAGAGTCGAAAGACCAAACAAGTTGTGAGAGGTAGCATTGACAATTCAGTCTCAAAGAACATGCCTATGTTATACAACCAAAATTGACAAACTTTATTGCCAGGTGAGGTAGCATCATCATTTTGAATGGTAACATGATCATATTTCATTTTCTAACCAATTTATGAGTCATTTTCGCTTTGCATAGAGCTTTAAATGGTTCTACAACACCAGATTATCGGGAAAGACCAGAAGACATGGGCTATGTGCGACCTAAATTGTTCATAACATCCGGGCCTGACCTTGCAGGATAAATGGCAGTAGCCTCAATAGTTTCAAAGACAATGCTGCCTATGTGAAAAAGTTAGTAAAAGGTGCAAAGGAAGACTCACATGGACAACCTTAGAGTACAGCGGGAAATGTCACTTACATTTACGGATCCTGACTTTCCCAGGAATGCCAAAGCCTTTTCAGGTAATCTAGACTTGCATGTATGAGCCTAGTAAGTACAGTAAAGGTACATGCAGCCATGTTGGTGTTAACAAGGTATACCGGATATTCCGGAGTCCGGGTTACCCTTATGAGGACATGTTACATAAGTATCAGGATTGTGTTCTTAGCTTCCTAAGTACCATGTCGGGTGAATACAAACATATACTTTGCTCATATATAAAAACCATATCTATATGTACGAATTGAACGCATGGGGGGTATGATCCAACTAAACCATGGAATGGAAGGCCAATGGTGTGATCTAACAAATTGTTGTTCAGCTCTTTGTGAACACTACTAGTGTTCTTCTGGGAATGTTATTTCTTCCAAAGCCCTTGGGAGTTTTTCCACTTCTCAGGTACATATATACTCTCTATCCATTTACTTTAACATTTGACCTTCAATCAATCAATTGATTCACGGAAACGGTTGGAGTAGCTAGTAGTTATTGTGCAACAGATAGACTACAAGGAAGGCGGATGGAAATGCAGCGAGCCAAATCCTCATAATAATACAGAATGCCAGTGTAGTTCGAGTCTCTAACTGCCACCAGTGGCCGTTGGGATCAATAAGAATACAATCTTCCCCCACCACCCCCTCCACCTTGAACTGCTCATTTAATCATTTCTATTTTCTACAATTCCTAATGCTTGGTGTTTCATTTTTTTAGCTCAGCTGAGAGCTAGCTATTGTTTGTACATCGGAGAACCTTATGTCTCGTGATATTTGTTTTGACCAAATGCATCGTTACCCCCTGAACTTGGTCCAATTCGTCAGATACCATCCTAAACTTATAAAAGGTCTAGTTACCCCTCAACTTGGTAAAAACAAATTAATTAACCCCTTCATGTTGACTTGGCAGTCTATGTGGCACACTTTGACTTTCAAAGCAAGTGAAACATTTATTATATTTTATATTAATAAAAAACATTTATATTAAAGAAAACTTTTTATATAAAAAAACTTATTCTCTCTGTCTAAGAGCTGCCACCTTCGGAGGAATTCCGAAAGTTTCGCCGGAGAAAACAATGAGCTGCCATCAATTAGAGGACGTCCAACAGTTTGGTCGGAGAAAGCCATGAACACCATCTTGTCAGCTTAATTGATTTTACCCTTTGTTTTTCCAATCTCAAATAACCAATCTCTGTTAATGGTATCCATTCCAGTTTATTCTTTCAATCTCATTATCCTTTTATTCTCAAATAATCAACCTCAACTTTAATTTCAATCACCACTTTCAGGGTCAGTTTGGCTGTGCTTTCCCAAGCTGCTTTTCTGAAAAGCTTCATTTTCAAGCTTTTTCTGTAAGTTGGTTTTGGAAAAAACAAGTCATACAGTTCCTAATTAAATAGAAAGAGTAAAATGCGTTGTTCAAAACCTGAATATGTAGTTGTATAAAAAGTTTGTAAGAGTAACTTATTGGGACAGCAGCTTGAAAAGCAATACCAAACTGATGCGAGGTGAATTCCGATGATCGGAAATTGAACGGAATTTAGAGGACTTAGAGAGAAAAGAAAACTATAGAGGGAGAAGTGAGAAACTGTTTCTGTTATATTCAATTGCATACAGCTAAAGTTACAGAGATTGAGCTTATATAGCTCTCTAAAAACTAGTGACAGATAAATAATACCAAAACGAGGAATAGACTCTCAAAACGCAAGACTTGAGACTATAAAATGATATGCTACAAATTTACCACACATCACAAACAGGCTCTTATTCTATTTTGTTTCTTTCTCTTCCAATTTCAAAAACCCAATTCCAATTTTGTAGAGACTCGTCGACTTGCCGAAATTGAATGTTACCGGCTCAAGAATAGATGGAAGACCATCAGTCTCCGGTGAGATCTGGTGGTCGAGACGGCATTAACGACAGATTAAAGAATTGGGGAATTAAAGAATTCAGGTAATTGATAAACTGATGAAGAAACAATGACCTAAATACATAATTCCAATTGCATAATTAAGGAATTGAGGAATTAAGGTAATTGAATAAAAAAAACTGAAAGCGGTTGCACATGTATCAACCTTTAACAGAATTCTATCGTAACAAGAGAAGCAAACAAATAAGAAAGGTTGAGAAGATTAATATTGGTAGTTGCATTCATCTCGCACAATTAACGAGTTAAAGAGTCAAACTCCAACCCTGACGAATTTCAATCTCAAAAACAGAGACTTGATCAATTGGGGTGTTTTATGGGATAAGATGGTATTTAATTCAGTTGACTTTTCAAATCTTCCACCTGACGGAGCATGATGTACTCTCCAAAGTGAAAGTGATTTAGTTGCGGTCAGAAAGCAAACTGGTTCGTTTTTACCAAGTTAAAAAAATAACTGGACCTTTTATAAGTTCAGGTGTATTCGGCGAATTAGACCTGTAACTATGCATTTGGCCTATTTGTTTTCCATACATGAATATTATCCATTCATGCTTGCTCGTGGGTGTATGGTTCAGGCTAGATGCAATATTTTATTCGAATACATAGGTGTATGGTTCAGGCTAGATGCAATATTTTATTCGAATACATAGTTGTAATGTCATTACAAGTTAGGAAGAACAGCTCTCCGTTCAAAAGAATTGGAACTAGGAATATATATATATATATATATATATATATATATATATATATATATATGAATTACTGTACATAGCAAGAAGCTGGTCCTAGAGGAGATGATCGACCACTTTCAGCAACTGGGCCCGCTGCTACTCCCCTTTGATTCAATAGACATCTGAAGTGCGCTAGTCTTCCAATAACTTGGTCTGAATCCTTTGCAATCTTGTCATAAGATGTCCATAGCCGCTCTAACATCAGATGGACATGGAGCACAAACAAGGATGAATACACATAGTTAAATGTAAACCAAAACCAAAAAAAAACAAAACTCAAAACAAAATAGTTGGCTCTGATATTCATTATGAGAAGAACACCAATAATCCAATCCAATACCCAAAACTTGTGTATTATATTATCTATCAGTAAGTCTTGTGTGGATCGTGCTTCTACTTGCAACAACTTCATAATCTGGGTGTGTGTGTGTTGTGCAATTTTTTCAGTTCTTAGATAAACAATGGAACATTCTTCATCTGAACAAGAAGTTTATATTTTGAATTAAAATGACTGCAGAGGAAGTACCAACTCAATATGTCAATTTTTTTTCAGTCAGAAACAATAAGATGTAGGTTGAGCTTTTTTTATTGAAGTTGAGGCCGGAAAATCGGACTCGAATATTATTAAATAAAAATAAAAAACAAACATAGAATAAAAAAAACAAAACAAAACCGAATGCAGAAAACAATTAAAGGTTTGTAAGAAGCATTGACAAAAAGCTAACAAAACTGCAAACTAAAATGAGATTTAGTAAAAATGCTAACTAATAAAGAAATGGTCTGCCCCCTAAATTTAGGTATCTGAGACAAAGGTGCCTATGTTATTTCCTGGAACTACTCAAAATGACGGCACATCCCATATGAGCTTTAGAACGACTTCACAAATAAGAAGCATAAATTATCTAGTAAGTTATTTTATGTTTTGTGTTAAGCAAAGCAAAGAACACCAATAAAATGCACCTGCAGCAGCTGCAGCACGAGGCCATATGGTTTGCTCAAGATCTGAGGCATCAACAGTCTCTCCCCACATGCATACCTCGCCCCCAAGAACCAACTTTTGTTTTTGAGGGTCAGTAATGTTGGTGAGAGGTTCATTCATATAGAATTCCTGCCATGTAGTAGACAAGTGATCTAAGTACCATTTGTCCTGGTTGCTCACTATGCATCTCAACCCAGCACCCACCACTTTCTCTGCTACCCCACCCCCAAGCCTGCAAATTTAAAGAGAATGTGTATTATATATTAATTCTTCTCAAGTGAAAGAATACGTCTTTAAGGAGACAATACCAGTTGTGCACCACTGTTTTACGACTCAGTTTGCTACCAAAATTGTTGAAGGTTTCTTCCCTGTCACATTAGTTTCACTATTAGATTTGTTTGAAACTGCACTTTATTTGCTAACTTCTCTTATAAATTATATACCAGTTAACAATTTCATATCCATGAGATAAAGCTATTTTCTGTGCCCGCAGGACAAAGTACTGATAAGCGTCAGATTCATTCATGCCATGCTCTTTTAACCTGCAGCATCAGGAGGACACAACAATGTTCAACACAAGAATATACCATCATATAATTATAATGGAATACACAATATTAAAAATAATAAACAATATTCATACCACTATACGTAACAAATATTCCAAAAACAGGTTTAAGAGTTCTACATACTATTCTATTGTGCATAACCTCCAAAAACTGATGACAAAATTTCTATATTTTGAAAAGGTAGATAAACAACTTAAAAAGTGATTGAAGGCTTCTATTTTCTATCCACTTTTTCCTGAAAATGCAACAACTTGCTTTCTCAGTTTGAGGAATGATATTGTGCAGACTGCTGATATCAAAAATGAAGGTTTATCATACAGTAAACAATTATCTTATTCCCAGACAGAAGTCAACATGATACCTTACTGAAGAAATGCTAGTTTGACACAATGTCAAAGGATAATTACAAGTAATGCTTTGGATTTATTACCATTTCATTACGCGAGTAGTTTTCCAGCAACCTGAAATAAATGATGCAATTACATGAGAGGTAAATTATCTAGATCTCTACATGAATACAGGAACAGTTGAAAATATTTATTAGGGTTATTTAAAAGGTAAAAAAGACCATAATAATTCATTGTTTCTGGTGGATGTCACCACATTTTCATGAGCACTGGTCCACTGCCAACCAGTCTTTGATCCAGATTTATTTACATGTTTGTACAACTATTTCCTATGGCAGCCTTTGGCCATTTCTACCATTGCTTTTTTGCACTCAAGTTATTAACAACATCAACAAGATTTAGAAATCCGCGAATGTTCAAAAAACATCTGAAGGCCTAAATATGTACAAGAATGATGAGATTAGTTTCCTAGTAATAGTCAGAATCTTTGTTAATACCAATTAGCCAAAACAACTAGTTTCCTCTCTATACAACTATCTTTATGAATATATGACACTGAAATCGAGATTTTTAACGAAAGGGGTCACATTTTAAAGAGAACTTCCATCCTGAAAAATTTGAGAGACAGTATGACAAGAATGACAACTTATAAGCTAAGGACCAAAACAAGAATTGATGTCATACACAACAAATCTAAAGAATGATAGTGATTCGAGTAAAATGAGGATTTAAAATTTAAACTTACTTGTGTCAACTTCGTCACCTCCCAGGTGCACAAATCTATATTTAAAGATCTTACTAAAATCTGAAAAAAATCTCCAAACTTGTTAGCCTGCTTTCATGTGCCCAGAATTTTAGAGACTTGTTGGCGAAAACAAAAATAAATTGCTGCTTTAACTTTTAACATCTTCATCACATAAGGACATAAAATTCCACTAAGTTTCCAGGACATGAGACAGAGACATTACCAGAAAGAATTCCAGCTATCACTTTGAAAGTAAACTCATTGCTGACGTCAAGAGGCTCCTGGCAATTTTTTGATGGCCATAGAGAAGGATAGCCCACCCCCCTACAAAAGAAATAATGAAATTGAAATGTTTCTTTTAAATTTGGTGATACAAAATGCAATAGCACTAGCTATAAGAAGATGATAGGCCTCTTTTGGCACCAAATAAATCCATCTTCCAGTAAATATGAAATTAGGGTCGACAGTTCGCTGCTGATGCTAATTATGAAAACCTCTCTTTTACCATCTACAAATTCTAACCCGATCAATGTTTCAAGTAAAGATTATTGGATCATTTCAGCAGATATGATTGAAACTTCAAATAAAAATTTTTGGAAGGAAAATATATAGAGTTTACTTCGTAAACAAACACATTAATACCATGAGAGTGCATGTCCAGGAACATCGATTTCAGCCAACACATGAACTCCTCGTTTCTCAGCATAACTGCAAGTTTGTTGCCACTCTTAGAAACAGAGTAGAGAAAATATATGTAAGGTGTAAAGTGCACAAATCACTTGCTTCACGATTTCAGCAGCATCATCAAAAGAGTAACGCTCAGACACTGAGTAAGCACCATCCCACAGTTTTGGATACGAAGGAATTTCCAGAGGGAAAGATTGTTCATCTACAATGTGCCAGTGCAATACATTCTGCATGATAAGAAAATAATCAATATGCAATGTCGAAACCTAAATTAATTAACCACTTCAGCTCAAATGCTAGTGTTATGAACACTACAGTCCTATTGTCTTCAGAGAACTTAAAAACAGATTCCTGATACTTGGGGGGGCAGGTTTGTGTTGAAACGATACCTCGTGGCTTCTTCGTTTAATAACATCTCCTTAATTTTGATGACAAATAAAACGCATGATACCCACTTCCAAAAAAAATGGCAAGTGTCGAATAATGAAGCCAACAAAGCAGTTTTTTGAACTTTTGGTTTCCTTATACTATTATTTACCAGATGATAGCTTGTCAAAGAATAACAGAAGTATTAACACAAATTTTTAATTGAAATTCCTTAAGAAAGATTCATGAATTGTATTCAGTTATGTCCCATACCAATTTCGCAAAAGCCATAGAATCAATGACTTTCTTTATAATTTGCAGTGGTTGATAGTGTCTTGAGGTATCTGCATATATTTCATTTAGAAGTCAGGCAAGCACATCCGAAAATCAGGCCCTCAATCTATAAGCCATATTGCATTGATTGGACCATTGCCCTATTAAACATCTGAAACAATCCGTCAAGCCATATTGACGGTTTGTATATCTATATCACAAGGCCATGATAGTTCATCAGGAAAACTACTACCAGACCAAACATTCAAGTAGTGCATAGTTAACCATGGCCATTTGTTGGAAAAAACAGTACTACAATATACTGATGCTAATAGGTTAGCCGTTTGAAAGTCAATATAGACAACAGTTTTAAAAATTTTATAGGATTGTTTAATGTGGGGGTGTGAGAGAGAGAGAGAGAGAGAGAGAGAGAGGTTGCCTACCAATTAAGAGACCTCTGAAAGGAAATCTTGGCTCATCATCGATAGTCCATGGGACCATAAGAACTTCAATCACACTGCTTCGAAAGTTAAAATAGCATAATTGGCTGAATGTCTGCAATATTTCATGCATAGTCAAATGTCTAATGATTATCTAGAATATAGTATAAGTATCACAAAGAGCACCCTCATCAGTCGTGCACAAAAATTGAGTTTAACCTGAAGCCCATGCAAAGCCCCGTAAACTGTCTGTGCCTGCATTTTTTCAAAGAAACGTAAGAGTTGATGAGAAAAGAGAGCAAGAATCTAGAACTATCGCGTTAGACCAAACAAAATGTCAATTTGATGGAAACCAATTCAATAAGTATTTTTTTCAAAAGAAATTTAGGCAATTGCATCCCGTCCCGTATGTGACTCGAGCCACAAATTCAGTACAATAAAGGGTAAAGAAGTATTGCAGTAAGCAAAGAGTACAACAGCACACTCAACTCCAAAGGAGAAGTTACACCAACCTGAAGATAAGCATGATCTGGGTTCCCAGGTGCAGGGACTAGTAATTTGTACGATTCGTCAATTCCGTGCTGTAACTGTAAAGCAACAAATCAAGAATAAACATATCATTACAACTTCGGTCCACAAAACAAAAAAGAGATGGCTTCTGGTAGAGCAATTGGTAAATTGAATGATAACATGACGCGGAATGAGGGGGGGATAAATCCGATAAAACAAAAAGGTAAGAATTACCTGTTGATTGGAAGAGAAAATGCGGAGTTGAAGTCTTTTAAGAATAAGAGATTGCGGAAGAGCAGAGACATTGGTGTGAACGGCATGGCCAATTTTGATAACATCAAGCATCCTGACGAAGGCTTCCTTTAAAATACCAGAAGCATCAGTGAAGTTAGAGCCCACCATCAGCAGCTGGAAATCCGGGCTCAAATAGAGGCGTTTATGGCCGTTGGTCACCGATTTAGGCATTGGCCATATGTTCACCTGAGCACCTGGGGCAATGGCTTCTCCACCGCCACAATAAGCAAAGACCAATGCCCAAACCCACACTCTCTGAAATACCAGCCTTGCCATCAGTACTCTACCCAACCAAGCAACTGAAACTCAAAGCTGAGCTTCTCTACACAAAATAAAGATGAACCACAGAATAAATAAGGAAATGAATCTGAAAAGGATTGTAACGAATCAAAATGGAGAAAAATAAATACAGATGGAGTAGCTATACCGGCGCTCTGCTTTATACCGGCGCTCTGCTTTCCCTTGTCTTAAAATATATATAAAAATATATTTTTATATTGCTGTAATAATGAAAAACGTCATTTTCGTTGAAAGATGATGATATATTTATGCAAACTGAACTGCTACGCGTTGCCCGTTTTTACTTCGCATCGCCCGTATTTTTTCAAATACTTTTCTCTTTTACTCCTGGGCCTAATTTCTCTATATAACCCCACTTCGCCAACTTTTTTTCTATTTTAACATCCAAACTTCAAATTCATACCCCAAACTTTTTCTATAATTTCAAAAAAAATTTCCGGCGACATTCCGGCAACATGGACGGAGGACGGAGGAAATCAGAAGCGTCGGCTCAGGTATTTTTTCGAATTTCGTTAAAAATCGGGCGAGGTTTTTCCGGTCATGTTTTAGGCCGGAAAACAGCACCGGTTTCCGGTGCTAGAAACCGGTCGGGTTTGCAGTTTCCGGCCAGTTTCCACCGGAAACGAAGCATCCCCGGCGTTTCCGGCAGAAAAGGTTGGCCGGAAAATAAATCCGGCCAACCCGAATTTTGGCCGGAATTATTTTCCGGCCAACCAAAGAAGTGGCCGGAAAATGATTCCGGCCATTTGCAAATGTGGCCGGAAATTATTTCCGGCTGACCAACCAGC
>CATIWQ010000381.1:0-12679 GCA_949673415.1 Euphorbia schlechtendalii
CATTCATCCTTGCCAAATGCTAAATGTTGTGCTATGAAGCACTCAAACTTCAACGTGCCCTCAAACTCGAAACAAAAATTTTGTTCTAAATTTGCACTAACATTAAACTTGTAATACCTAACACTCATAATAACCTTGGAACATATGTTAGTATAGCATAGGTATGGATAATGTATAAATAACACAAAATCAAGAAAATTTTCATATTCTTCAACTTTTTTAATTTATTTGATTTTTTTTTAATTTTTGGGATTTTATACAAATGACCCCCACACTAAAGAACACAATGTCCTCATTGTGAGAGACTTTACTAAAAATGAAAAATGAAATAAACAACTAAGTAGTCTGAAAATTTGAAAATGAAAAGTAAAGAAAAGAGTAAACCTATCTATTGAGAAGGAGAATCCGGGGGACTAGGAGTAAATTGACAATTTTTTTAAAGAAAGATAGTAATTTTCAAAGCATCGATTTATTACTCTTCTTTAGAATCTTCATTTTTTTTCATTAGCCCATGTTCTGGTTGGCAATTATCTAATTTTTGTTGCATACTCACCTTCCAATCTTCCAAAGCTTCATCTTCTTCATCTTCATCATCTTCTTCAATCATCAGAGCCTTGCCATGATGACATCTAGCAGTTGGATCAGATGGGCCAACGGAAGAATCTTCATGAGTAGAGATTAGTTTCTTGGTGCAGTTGGAGTAGGAGTAGAAAGAATAGACACCATCATTCTCTTGAAGAAATCCGGTATTCTTCTAGTAACTCCCATCCATATATCAAAATTACTCACCCGGTTGTTAAACATAGGGGAGTTCGTTTCGCGCACCCAATATAACGACGGTGATAATTTCAGCCTCACCAATCTTGTTCCTCATTCTCGTTAAATTCTTCTTCATCATATCCTAAATTATATCCACGAACTCCCATTTTTGCTTATTCATTATGCAAGAAAGAACAAACAAATCTCTCTTTTAGACTTTGGTGTTCTTTACTAGACAAAATACTAAAGTGGCAAGGTATTTAGAGAATTTTTAGGATCGAAAACTCTCTTACCCATTAAATTTGTCCAAACTTGATTTGCTTGAAAAGATTCCATCATGCTTGATGAATTTTCGACTTCAAACCGAACCAAGTACTCATCCTTTCTCTTGTGACAGTATAATGTCTACCTTGGTTGCGAAATTGAGTTTCCCTCTTCTTCTTATCTTCAAAATCGAATGTTACTAGAAATTCCAAAATCCAATCACGATTTTGTGGAAATCGCATTCCCACAAATGTGCTTAAACCCAAATCAGAGATATACATCCTTATTTGCTCATGGAGGCCTAAAGTCTCCAAGAAAACCAAATCAAGAAAGATCATACCGGTGATTTCCAATTTGCTTGGAACTTGAAATCTTTTCCCCTCCTCATGTAAATGATATGGAAAAGGATAATTGTATTCTTCTTGATAGTTTGGGATTTCTGTTCTATTGGCGACTACCTTAACATGAGGCATGTTGGTTTTGTTTTGAAGTAAAGGTTGAAAAAGGTTTGTAATGTAGAAGAATTGAGATGAAAGAATAAGAACTTTAGAAAGCTTTGTAGAAGGTCGTGGTGGTTATGGGTTCAACCTAGACCTTTATATAGAGTTCTAATAGGTCTCTAATTGGCTAAAATAGTCAATATAGCCATTTTTCATTCAAACCAACCGTTAATGGCAGTTTAAGCCATCTGTCGCGTGTTAATTGCAATCTGCAATGGTCATATTCTTCCCGTGTTGCGATCGCGAAGGCTTGTAGTGGTTGTGACTTTGTTCATAGTAGGAACATAAGGTGTTTTTGCATAATGTTACAGGCGTGATCTATAGTCGCAGTTGCGACCTTCTTCAATTCATCTATTTCTTCAATTTTTAGACTTAGTCCTAGAAAAACTTAGAAAAATAAACAGGTTAAATATAAATAAATATTTACTAATAGTAATTGAACATCAACGTCTTGTTGTTCAAATTTAGTTTCATACTTAACATACATTAACAGACATACAATTAAACAAACAACAAACAACAAACAACAAACTGTACAAAATCCTAAACCTAAGTGAAAAGCGAATAATTATTCGGAGGAAATCGATTCTGTCAACAGGTCAATCTTATAATAAGATTCCCGTATATCTCTCTCAATGTTAAACATCAGCATATGAATATCATCGATTTTCCTATGAATTGAGATTTACGCCTCCGTCAGTTCATTCAACTTTCCTCAGAGGTTGGTTGCTTTTTGTTCTTCTTCCTTGGTAATTTCCCTTTCTCTTATTCTGTCGGCTTCCACTCTCTCATCCCATGATTTCCAATCATGAGTGATTATATCATCTCCAATGCACTTTTTTAGAAATCAATACTCGAAGAATACTTCCGTAGTTAATTCCGGAATCTCGTCTTCATCAATAAAGACTTTAGTAGAATAGGGCATTCTCCCAATCTGTCGTAACAGATTTTCCGTCATTCGACACCCATATTCCATCATTCCAGGATTTTGTGCAGACATAAGTGTTAATCAATATCCCCGAAACATCAACAGGTGTGCCATTCCAAATTGCTTCCATCACAAATAATTCTTCAGGAATGACAAGATCAAAAGTTGATGTACTAAACAATGCACCACTTAAGTAAAAGTGCAATGCGAGCAAATAAGGATCACGAATCCACCGGCTATAGGCAGATGCTTGTTTGAAATCATTTTGGTCAGTCAGACGATTCCATGTCGGTAAAGGATCCCATCCAGGAAGAATCTTGTTGTAGTAATCCTTTGGAAATCCCATATATTTATCCAATGCTTTCCTTGTCAACTTGTATCCTTTTCCATGATGACGATAAACCAGGCAGTCCTTCTTATCATTCTTCCACGCCAATGTTACCAACATATCCATATAGTTATCCACACTATTCCCCAGAGACATGTTTGAATAAATGATAAAGTTTAGAATTCTGAGATAGTACAATACCCTATCATAAACCCCCAAGATTGATGAAACTGTTGCTATGAATGGTGTAGGAACTTTTGTATTCAGCATCCTTGATTATCTCGAAATGATATCCTTCTTCATGAGAATAGATCGAAAATGGTGCCTCATACCATTCTTGTAAGTTTGAGGGAGGAACTAGATTGGATTTATTTGGTAGAACCATTTTGAAATGAAAGAATTTTTGAAAGAAATGGGATGGTTTTAGATTTGGAACTAAATTGTGATTGAAAAGGTTAGAAATTCAGATTACGAACACTCGCACATCAATTTATAGAGTTTGGAGGAATAATCATCGAATAACTGCTAAAGTATTGTAGTTTTCAAACAAGTCGTAATCGTGATTAATTGTCATGATCGTGACTTACAAAATTTGAGAAACAGAAAGTTTTGGTAAGGGATTCAAGAGCATGAAATGGGGAACTCGAATACTCAAAATAGAAGAAAATCTTCTATTTATCGAGAATTCAGATGTAATAATATGACGTATCACCTCCAAGATGATTATTCCATATTCTTTTTCACATCCAAGTTAAGATAGACAAATTATATAGTTTAGGAAATAAATAGATAAATATAATTAGAAAATGTACAGTAGTCTCCTAGTATTTGATTTTTTAGAATGCACTTACCTTCCTCGGCAATTTGAACACTTCAAACGCACTTGCCTTTCCCTGGCAACGGCACCAAAAACTTGTTCACAAGATTTTAGCTGTACTCATTTCAAAAGACTTATCTCCGAAAACTACGCTAAAAACTTTTTCCTCACTTTTCTACTGATAATATAAAAGTTCTTAATATGAACAGGTGTTGTCAGTACCGATTATCAAATAGAAAAATGATGATAACTGCAAGTATACAGTTGCGATGTAGTTTTAAAAGATTTCGATCCCATAGAGAAGGAATTCGATTTGAAGGACCAACTAGAGTTACAAAACAAAAGAAAATAATATAAGTTTAGGGTTTGGATGATAGACAGATGCTTGAACAGATTAGAGAAGATGTAAACTATATAGATATTTCATAAGAACAAGTATAGTAGAGAAAAACAAGCAAAATCATCAAGAATATTTCAAACTCTAGATAACTTTAACAAACACGGTTCTAGATGCCCATATATTCAATAATTCATCGTAGAGCAACACACTAAATTACTTTTCTAAATCTAGGGTAAATGAATTATGACACTTATAAAAACCTGGATAACAATAATACTATGCTTAGTATGGGTCGCTCTCATATAGCCATATTTAGCAAGTTACCACTCCAAAAATGTTGGCTCACTAAACAACGTTATAATCACAGATCTAATGATTATACACAATCTTGTTAACCCTGTAATCACTCCTAAAGTCAACTTGAATGCATATAACTTTATTAATATAAGAAACGCAAGACGAAATACTCGTTATGACACATAGACATATCATAAAATTCGAAATAGAAAGTATAAGTAGAAAATAAGGTAAAGTTGTAAGGTATGCAAGTGAAAGCTAAAGTTGATCAAATCGTATCCACTCTTTTAATGGGAGTTGTCAATTCCCACAATTCCTGCATTTACTTTGAATTCGATCTCGACTCGTATGGAACCTCCGCTAGGATACTATTCTTTATGAATATCGAACAAATGAATGTTGAAGAACAGAAACTTTTATTGATAAGTGCTTTGCAATTGCACTCATACAATAATCACTCAAATTTGTGGAGAAATCTAGTAATCGAAATAAGAATCGAATCACTTATACATTTTTCTCACTAAAACTTTAAACTAGCGAAATCTATACAATTTTCACTCTCTATCCATGCATACACATTTTCTTCATTGCCCATATGCCATCCATGAAATTGGTTGATTGAACCTCTATTTATAGATTGTGAAAGGTTGCGTCTATCCAAACGAAGAGTCATGTCCATTGGCGAAGAGTTGCCTCACTTTAATGTGATTGGATGCAAAGTTTCTTCCTCATCGTCAATGGAAAGGCTCTTTTTCGTGATTGGATTGCTTCCAAAAGGTATCTTTTCATCTGATAATTGATGGCGGTTGATGGTTTTTATACGATGGTTGGTAGTTGAGAATAGTTGTCCATAACCATCACAAGTAGTGAGTGTGAAATACATTTCGTGATTGTGAACATTGATTTGTAACTTTCTGTTCGTGAAGAATGACAACATGAATGGGTGTCACGATCATGACATATGTTTTTCTTCATGATTTTTCCTTGCAAATTTGCCTATCTTTGACAACTTCAATCATAAGCCAATTCCTTGTGTTTTACGCATCTTTTTGTACCTTTTCACTCTTTTTACATAGAATTCCATCTTTGATCATTTTACTCCAAAGATTCACCTAGTTTCTACACTTGCATAAAAAACAACTACATACCACATGAAATCTTTTATATGATGTATAAAATGATTCTAAATCATATCGTTTTATAAGGAAAAATATCATGATAATAAGTGTAATTATACACTTACCATTTAGTCACTTCAAAAAGTTAGGGCTAGGCTTTTGATATGCTTATGAAGGATAAGGACACAAGGCTAATTAAAGATAGTGTCAAGTATGAAAAGTTTTGAATGTTGACTTATGTGTATATTATCTTCATGTATTCAAAATGAATAACAAAATTTCAATCCATAGTGACACCTTTGGTATTCGAATTTTTGGGAAGTGTAATATACTAAGATCAAATTCAATCGTTACTATATTTCATTTATACATAAGTTTGTTATTTGTTGTGCTTTTGTTTAGTTAATCAAGGATTAAACTAAAATGGGGGAAGATTGTTAGTATTTTAGTGTAATTGGATTGACTAGTCAGGGGAATGCAGAGTCCATGCTTGTTCGGTATCTATCATGATTCGAGGGTCTAGGGGTAGCTGCCCCTGATGGGGTCCTAGGGGCAGCACCCCTGGAAGTGTCAAAGGGGTAACGCCCCTAGAGGGGTCAAGGGGCAGTGCCCCTAGCGGGGTCCGGGGCTAGCCCCCTAGGTTGGGGTCTGAAATGTCATGTTTTTTCCATAAAAAATTGCATTTTTACCGAAAAGTCATGTATTTTCGGAACTTGTGTAGTTCTGAAAATTCATGTCTTTTGTACATATCTATTGGACACATAAATATCTGAAATTGATCATAAATTAGGTTGGTTCAAAAATTATAGTATGTTACATTCTAAGTTTTTGTTTAAACATCCGATTTAATCCGATTTAAAATTTGGTAGAATCACCAAAATAATTTTAATTTGAAAGTGCAATTCACGGCTTCAGATTCATCCAAGTAAACTCCTGTAACAAAAATTTAAGTGTGTTATTAATTTAATGGCCATTGAAGCCTATATACTTTTATTATCTCAACATGTACAAAATGATGAGTAAAATGCAAATATATATAGTGGGTCCTAGTAGGGTGATAAAATAGGTCAAGGGGGGGGGGGTGAATGACTCTTTTTCTAAGTTCACTGTATTCTTCAAAAGGTTACTTCTGAAGATGCTTCTGAGTAATTATTCCTTACTCAGAGTCCCCTTTTTATATTTAAGTGTTTTAGTTGTGGAATTAAATAAACACAAAAATATAGCAGAGTAAGAAAATATGCAAACAAGGATTTTATCATGGTTTAGCCTCTGCCTAATCTAGTTCTTAGAATCTCTTGTCCAAGATTTAATTCACTAGTGACTTTTCTTCAAGTAAAAAGCAAACCCTTTACAGCTTAAGACTGAAGTTCCTTCCAACAGTCTTGCCTATGATGAGTTATACCAATACAGGTGTACTGTCCTTCTATATCTGAGACTCTGAGCTTCTTCTCTCTTAAGTACCTTCCTTATGAGATTGTCAAGCTCCCTCACACTAACTTACCCTCAGCTTAGTGTGATTTACAACAGTTTATATATAAATGATTTTTATGAACTTCTGAACTTTGTTTCAGTTAGCTCAAGTACAAACAAATAATATTTGAATGTTTGCTAGAAGAAGATTGCAAGTAGATTGAGAATTAGTTCACTCTTGAATTCGTTTGTTAATTCAGCAACCTTCTTCAATGGTGGAAATACTCTTTTTAAAGAGGGAGAGAATATTTCTGTTGATTTTAGACTGTTGTTAGGAATTCTACCATTGTTTCTCAATCTTGTTTCCGTTAGCAATCTATTAGAGTAGCTCGTTCATCTTTGACCCGCGCCATGCTGTGCCAGGTTAATTTGGGACCCACTTTGTACGGCAGATACGTATCAGATTAGCAGCTAAGTTTTGTTCTTGATTTTGCAGCAACTTTTGTCTTGTAGTAGACTGAAGAATAGAGCGCGCAGCTGCATTAAATGCGAAGTCAGCTTTCTTGACTTTTAGTGCCGAAAGACTAAGTTGACTTTTAGCAGTCTTCAGAAGAGCTTTTTGTGGTTCTGAGTCATAAGTGATTTTCTGAGATATTGTATACTTCATCTGACTCTAATTGTTTTTGAGAATCCACAGCTCTGCTGACAAATCCTGGTGCTTCTGAGATGATTTGTTTCTGAACTCAGAACTTACAAAACTTAATTAATCTTGCTTCAGAATCCAACATATATATATGAGTAAAATGCACACGATGAATAAAGTTCGTGTATATGAATACTGTACGAACCTGAAATTTGGATTGACTTAATATATTTTCTAAACAATGAAATAATATTTACCTGGAACATTGTTTTTTTTTTCAAAACTCCCCTTGATAAAATAAATTTATCCTTCATTTAGAATTTTTAATAATTCAATAATTAAAGAGAAATAATCGAGTTGAGTTGATTATGAGACCAGTATATTTGTGTGTTATCGAGGCACTAATCTAATTTTGTAGGGATAATTGGGAAAAGGAAGCATGCCCTAGAGTTGAAAAAAATGAAAACTCAAAAGGAGGCAGACATAATTTATAATTTGTTTTCCTATTTAAACAAAAGTGACTTCATTAATTAAATTATAATTTAAAAGGATTACGCTATGCAATTTTAAATGTGTATAAAACATTTGGGTGTCATCTTTAATAATCCCTTTCTCCTTAAGAGTTTTTAAAATAAAATTACATGTATAATGAGGAATTGCAACCACATGTGCCCTCTATTGATCTTGTTTTCTATTTTCTATTTTTGTTGGTAAACAATGCCTCCCCTTTACATAATAATGGCGAATACATTTCTACCACTAGTATTTGGCACTAATAGTTTATTATATATCTTTCATGATGTCCTTTTAATTTTATAAAATGTATCAATTTATCATTTAATTGCTAATGAACTAGATCATACCAAGAACATAATATGCACATGCGGCAGGTTGAAAATAAACAAATAATAATTACACTAGTAACATAAATTTAATAGTATCAAGACAATTACTGAAATAAGGGCATAAAGTCCATTTTTCTTACATTATTTTTATGATTTCGTTCGTTTTCACCATAATCTTACATTCATCAAATTTATAAAATTTCCAATAAATTTCTGTTATGGTATTCCGTGGCTTTTTTTTTTTTTTTGATAAATATTCCGTGGCATTTCAGTGATGAGGTGAGTTGGCGTGCAGTTCTGCACTTCATAAAGTAGATGACAAGCATAAAGAGGATGCATATGCTCATTTCTTATCCGATGGGTAGCTTACAAACTATCTTATCAATTCCAACAAATACATAAAAATATGCACTTTTTGAATTCGTGCTATTGATTACAAAGAAGTAAAATCTAAAAAAAACTCATAAACATATTTTAATAAAGAGACCAGCATATTGATAAGATACAGCCGCCCATCCAGTACTTATTCAATTTCAATTACTCTACTATTTGATATTTCCACCTCAAGTAAAATCATGATAGTTATCCTATTATAATCATGAAACTTCATGAATCTTGTGGCTTATAACAACAATCAAATTAACTACATTAATGAAAAGGGTTTTATTTTGAACTAACCAATGGCTAAAAGAGAAGGTATAATAGTGGGAAATTAGGGGAAAGGCGTGAAATAAAATAATTAATTAAAATAATTCAAATGTGGAGTTTGACGAAGAGTGCCACAATATAAACACCCACCAACTAGACCATTTTATCATCCAATTATTTGACAGGCCAAACTATCAGTTGCTTTCAATTATTCTTATTAAATTCAGTTTTTTAATAATAAATTAATATATACGTATATTCTCAAGAAAATTACAGGTCGTGCTAGAGATCTCACATATGTAGTATTTTTACTCTTTATTCAATTTGTGGCCATATCTTATTCACGAGTCATCAATCGTCTGAATGAAATAATTAAAAATAGCATATAACTTTTCTAAATTTTCTAAAAGTCTTAACAAATCTATGTTAGGCTCTCTCTCTTTCAGATTAACATATAGACCCGTACTTTTCTAAAAGTCTGAACTAATCTATGTTAGGCTCTCTCTTTCAGATTAACATATAGACCCGTACCCAGGTCGTGCAAGTTGAAATGCTTTTAGTATAACAACTAACAAGTGTCATAATACAATTGGTACAAATCGATCAATTATATGATCAAAAGTAACAAACTGACTTTGCTTTTTAGACTTACCTCACGAATTCCAGAAAATAATAAAAAAAAGAACGTTGTGTTAGGAAAATTGATTTTGTTGTCTTGATTATAGAACTACTTTGATGCTTTTTAGCAGTGACTTTAGCATTTTCAATAAAACTAATAAGAAAATTTATGGAGTATTACATTGCCAATGACTTATTTATCATTTATGTTCTTTTCTTAATTATTAATTTATAATTTCATCAATACTTAAAATTTTTTTTTGATTAATAAAGAGTAACTAGGAAGAATACATTGAAAAATATCATCGATAATCTAAAAGTACAAATAAAAGGAACCAAAATTAAAAAGGTGAAGTTAACCTAAAAAAGAAATAGATGAAGTATATTTCTTTTGGTTGATGTATAATTTGTCCCTTAAAATTGTTTTAAATCGCCTACTACCCCTTAATTTTCAAAAGGTCACAATTGTTCATTTAACATGCAAAAATTGAGGTCTTTCGATGCTTATTGTTTAAGCGGCACTAAAAAAAATAAAGTGAGTCGACATTGACAAATTTTCTAGTTGTACAATTGCATTATCATTAATTAATGGTAATAGTTTGATTTTTTCAACATTTTGACACGTAACACGCACGTGCACCACGAGATACACGTGTTTGATTCAGATGCAATCAAGGGGAAAAGTAGTGCATATGGAAAGCTTTGAACTAATTAAGTTGAAGAGGCAACGAGGACTTTTGAGGCAATGGGGACTTTTGAGAACTCTTGGACACAATAAGCGATTCAAGCCAATTTAAGAGGGCAAGTGATGTGACCTTTTTTTTAAATAAAAAAGGTGCAATGGTAGAAAATCAATCAGTTGGCATGAATAGTTTTGCTTTTTTTTTTTTTTTTTTGAAAAACTGAATTGTGTTGCATTTGATAAGCTAAGTGAGCATATAGATATATAACATGCATCTCTCTAATTAAGGGTCTTTTTTTTTGTAAGAAAATATTGTGCAAGGGAAAATGTTATGCAGGAAAATAAAATTTTTTCCTATATTTGGCTTCATCATTGTAAAATATTTTCAGATGTTTGTTTACAATTCTGAAAAATATGAACCAACCACAAATTTAACTATACAAAATTAAATTATTATATAAAAATTAAATTACATTAAGTATGAATCACATTTTTATATAAAAATAAATGTAAACGGAGGAGATAAATTTGATAGTTACGTTGGAGGTAGTGGTGGTGGAGGGGTGGAGGAAATGGTGGTACTATAGGTAGAGGTAATGGTGGTGGCGGGGTGGATGAGGTGGTGGTGGTGACGGTAGCGATGTTGAGAAAGAAGTGGGTGTGCTGGTGTGGGTGGTGGTGGCGGCGGCGGATGAAGGAGTGGTGGTGATCGTGATGGCGATAATAGGGTGAAGGGAATGATGGATGTGTTCATGTGAGTGGAAGAAATGATGATGGTGGTAGTGAAAGAAGTGGTGGTGTCCGGGTGTGGGTGGAGGTGGAGATGGAGGTGGTGGTGGAGGCGGTGGGTGAAGGAGGTGGTGGTGATGGTGGGATGGATATAGTGATGGATATGTTGGTGTGAGTGGAAGAAGTGAATGTGGTTATAGTGGAAGATGTGAAGTAGAAAAGTAAGGGAAAATGTTTTTCCATCTTTTTTATGCGAAAACATTTTACATTATTTATATAACATTTTCATGTTGACTTGCACAATATTTTCTTTTGACTTATTATCCAAATCAAACAAACGTAAGAAAATTTGGAATATATTTTCCTGCACAATATTTTCTTGGAAATAAACGAGGCCTAACACCTAAAAAAGGTTAGTAAATGTTCAAAATGGTTATATTTGTACAATTTATATTTCTTTAAGCGTTTGGTTGAAAATTTTCAAGCTTCTGTACTAAATAGGAAGAAATAACGAAGAATGTTTCTATGATCACAAGGTCCTCTCTAGAGTACCCTAGAGAGGAAACTCAGTCCATTGAGGCTGAGGTTGTTGAAAATTCTTCCGGGAAGGGGACCAAACATATAGCAAATACGTTAATTTTCAAGGTCTACTAAAGACAAGGATGAGGATGATATTCTTGTTTTCCTTTAATGGCATTTTATTAGCTTAACTTTACAGCAATTCTATATTGACACTAGCTTGTTTGACACTCATTTATACTTTACAGTCTCCACCATTCATCTTTGGATAGTTAGATCTCCACCATAAGATGAAAACAAGATGGATGATGAACATTGCATAGTATCAACGGGTGTCAAACAACTGGTATCAATATAGAAAAACTGAAAAATAATAGTGTTAGTGAAGTTATTTAAATCAATTTAACATTCCTATAATTTAACAATATTATTAAAAATTATACATCAAAATTTGAGTAATTTTTTAAAATTCATAATTTTGTCATGATTTTTTCAAAGTTGTCATCACATTTAAATTAAAAAAAAATATATCCTTCTAAAAATTTAAATTTTATTATTAAAGTTAAAAGATCACTACAAGAAAATAGATTAGCGTCGGCAAAATGTCGACTCAAAATAGGTATTAGTGTCGACTCTGCGTCGGGAAACCCAATTAGCGTCGATTTAGCGACGAAACATAAGTTGTTGCAATAACGCTCGACGCTAATTAAGTAGCGTCGACATTTACGATGTCGACTCAATTTAGAGTCGACATGTCGTCGCTATGTCCTTTCAAATATATATCATGATTTTGTTAGCTAACGCTATATTGAGTCAACACTTCGGACGCTAAATCGACGCTACAATAATGTTGATGCTAAACTAAGGATCTTTGCGGGAGACTCCATGTTGATGCTAATTCCTATGGATGCTATGTGGACGCTAAATTGGCGAGTTAGGTAGCCATTTCTTGGAGACGCTAAGTGGACGCTAATTTCTGTAGACGCTATATGGATGCTAAGCTCCATATATTCACTGTCGTATTTTGTAAATCAAATTGACTCAATTGCGACGCTAATTTGGTTGACGCGAAATTTATGGACGCTAGGTCGACGCTAACACTGATGTTGCTTCTCTCTAATGCCCGGATTGTCAGCATTTTTTGTGTTATCCTATACCCTACTAAGCCATAATATTATGGCTATTGTTTTCATGTCAGTACCTTAAATTTGATAGGCAATATGTAATACATCTA
>CATIWQ010000392.1:0-11038 GCA_949673415.1 Euphorbia schlechtendalii
TATATAAATGGCAAGCAAATAACTATGTATGAATAAATCAAGGAGGGAGAGAAGTAGGGAGTCTAAGTAAAAACAACGACAATGTTATGATTTTTTCATATATTTGGATGGAAAAGTTAAAAAAATCAACAGAAAGTTGTTTTAGTTGGATGAACACAAAACATTAGGATGTTTTAATTATATTAATAAAACTCGGGGCGGTACTAGTGTATTAGTATAAAACTTAGAGAGTTTATAATTATTTACTCAATAGATTAAAAGAAAGAATAGAACATAAATTCCAAAGAATACATATTCTCATGTTTTGCTGCATGAATGAATTAAAAAGAATAGTAACTTTTTTAGCTCTAAAGACATAATTGTCATGAATTATAAACTACTAATAATGTTGTTACAACATATAGGAAGACTACTTTTAAAATTTGATAAATTTAATTTACAATTTACGGAATATCTATTCGGAGGGGGAAGTATGGAATTGACATTTACAATTTACGGAATACATATTCTATGAAAATAGAAATAGGAAAATAATATTATTTTTCTTCCCTGTTCCGCGAATCAAACGTACTCATTTTGTTCAATATTTAAAATTTGTGTCAATTTTTTTATTTTCTTTAATTTTGTTTTATTATCTACGCACAGGTGTTGTTTTATATTTTTCTTTTACATATTTCTGCTCTATTATAAACATTTTGTAAGTTGATGAAATTTTTGGGTTAATCTAGTAATTGCAAACGAATAAATATGTATAACCTTAATAAGTAACTGTGGCAAAGGTATGAATCTCGCTGTTAATGCTCTTGGTATAACTAGCACATGTTATAGATTCGAGCCACATAAAAATTAAATAGAATTTTCTTTGTTTTTTATCAGTTGCTCAATGTAATAAGCAATAAACATGAACTAATTTAAAAAAACAAAATTAAGAAATTTGTCTCATAGAAACAAATTTTGAATTACATATTGAATTGGGTTTTTTTTAGGATAAATAATTATAACTTCCCTGAGGTTTGTATTAATACACTGCTACCTCCCTAAGTTTTGTCAATACAATTAATATATCCCTATGTTTTGCTTCCATTAAACAGCTACATCCTTCTGTTAAAATTCTTCACTTACCCATCCAAATAATTAATATCTTTACAAAATTACCCTTTTCCATTCTTTTCTCATTTTTCTTATTCTTTTATAAATGTGCATGTTATTCCTTTAATTGTATCTTTAAATTGTTTTTCTATTAAAAATTGAGTTTTTTTAAAATAAAAGGGATGAATTAAAATTTATATAAAAAAGAATTATTCATTTCTTTTTATTCTTTGAAGAAATAATTCATCAAAAAAATGTAAAATATAGTGATAACAAAATTATTTGGCCTCATTTGATATAAAAAAAATTAAAAACCTCACTAGTTTAAGTAAACTTTCATTTACTCTTGAATGCATATATTCATCATCCTCTATTATCGTTAAAGATATGATTATCATTTAAAATTTTAATTAACACAATATTTTAAAGAATAAAACAACTCAAGCATGATTAAGAATAAATTATGTTACAATTAACTTCAAGTTGAAAAATAATTTAATGAATTTATTTCTTATTGTCCCAAAATTTTGTATTTATTTCTTTTATGAATTACTTCCGTGAAGATGAGCAATGAGCAAGAAATCAAACAATACTTCTCACGTGACTTTTCATAGCTTTTATGTAAAAAAACATTATCTAATTATTCAAGTGTAGAAATTATAATATGTTCAAATTTTTATAAGGAAAATAAGCTAAATAGACAAAGATTGGAAAAAGGGTAATTTTGTCAAATTACTAATTTTTTTTATGGAAAAGTGAAGAACTTTAACGGAAGAAGGTAATAGTTGGATGGAAGCAAAATATAGGGATGTATTAATTATATTGACAAAATCAGAGGAGGTAGTAGTGTATCAATACAAATCTCAGGAAGCTTATAATTATTTACTTTTTTTTATGCAATTACCCCTATGGTGTATGAATTTTAAAAAAAATAAGAACCCACTATTAATGAAATTCCACTACTAAATATTCTAATTAATAATATACATCTTTTATTTTTTAATTTCCCTTTAAGTGATGTTTGGCCCCTCAATTAACGAAACAAAAGCTCTGAACACAAATTGTCATCTACTTTGCGTTTATACTTTATCATAAAATCTTCTCAACCTTTTAAAAAAAGAAATCTGCAATAAGCTGACAATTGAATTCACCATTAACAACGTTTAAAGACTTCTGAGATCATATAAGTAGACATCCCGATTCAACGGTATGCTTTCTCTTTAAACCAACTGATGTTCAATTTATTTGGAAATTTAGGATTTGTATGGATTGGAATTTCAATGTGCTATCAACTTTTTCTTTTCATTCATCTTTAATTGAATGATTATTAAACCAAGCTCTTTACAATGCATATTGTATAATTTGTGTTATTGATTTGTATATTTGTATGGTTTAATCAATTTGAGGATTCTTTGTGAGACAAGATAAAAGGATCGATTAGTTTAGGGTAATTTTTGTTTATTCCCTTAGATCTATTCTTTTACATGCCCACAAGGTGTTTGATTAATTTACTAAGAGAAATTATTATCTACATATATTATCTTCTATGACTATGATTACAATTCGTGCAACTTTAAGTTTGTATCATTTTAAGCTTAGAATTGTATGATATTGAATTTGTATAATTTAGCGTTTGTATAGTTAAAAGTTTGTATGGTTATTGAACTTGTATATTATGCTACCATACTAGCTTGTATAACTTGAAAAAATTTATGCTTTAATATGTCACAAATGTATATAGATTGTTTGAACCAGAATTAGACTAGTTGTGCATATATGACATTGTTGGATTCTGAGCAAAGAAATAAAGTTTTGAAGGTTCTGAGTTTATAAGCACAAATGTCTTAGAAGAGCAAAGATTCCTCAGAGGAACAAACGATCTCAAAAGAAGTACAAGACTTCAGAGGACGATTAAAGACTAAAAATCAGAAGCAAATAAACAGAAGTTCTTCTGAAGATGCGAAGAGGGTAACTTAGTCCTTTGGAATTAAAAGTCACAAGTACTGATCTGGCATTAAATGCCTTCGCGTGCCTTTATACCTCAGCCTGGTAAAGGACAAAAGTTGTTGGGATTTCAGGAACAAAAACATTCCTACAAATTGCATACATAGATAACCGTACAAATGTGGGGCCCAAAATTAACCTAATAATTGTGGAGCGGATTAGAAATGAACTTGCCTCTCAAATGGATCCTTAACGGAACATTGATCAAGAGATAACGAGAAGATTTTCAACAATAGTCCAAGATAAACGGAAACATTCTCTCCCTCTATAAAAGGATGTTATCCGACATTGAAGAGGGTTGCCGAATTAATTCAATACTCAAGAGTGCTAGGAATATCTCAAATTTATTGCAATCTTCTTCTGAATCAAAAAGCAAACACATCTTTCTCAAATTTGTTTGTAACTGAGTTTACTAAAACAAAGTTCAGAAGCTCATCTTTCTTAAACTCTAAATCTTGTAAAACACTAGCTTAAGGTTAAGTTAGTGTAAGGGAGCTTAGAAATCTTGAGAGGAAGGTACCCATCTAGATAAGAAGCTTGGAGCCTTGGAAACAGTTGGAAGGAACTTCTGTATTGGTATAGCTCATAAACGTGAAGGTTGTTGGAGGGTACTTCAGCCAAACTTTGTAAAATGTTTTCTCTTCACCAGAAGAAGAGCACTTAGTGGATTAAATCTTGGACATGAGATTTCAAGGACTGTATTAGGCAGAGGTTGAACCAGGATAAAAATTGTTGTTTTCACTTTCTATACCTTGCATTATTTTCCTTATTTAAGTGTAAATCACATTTAAAGATTAAGGCCTTAAAAAGGGGGATTCTGAGTCAAACGCTTTTATTCAGAAACATCATCAAAAGCTAGTTTCACCTATCTTCTAAAGCAATACTTGAACTTGAAAAAGAGTCCTTCACCCCCTAACCTATTTTGCACCCTACTGAGTTCAGCAATTGGTATCAAAGCTAAGCTCAATTAAAAAGATTTAACATATCTTTAATTAACGATCAACATGGGTAAAAATAGCTTAAAGCATTTACCCGGTAACATGACTACACAGATTCTTCCTAAAGGATTATTTGTGTCTAGACCTCTTCTGTTCTTTGGACAGATTTATACATTCTGGAAGAACAGAATGAAGAACTTCATCCAGTCTTAAGACATGTATGCCTGGCTCGACATAGTCAATGGACCTTACATTCCTACTATTACAGAGGATAGAGTTACTTCTCCAAAATCAAAAAGTGAATACAATGATGCTGACATAAAGAAACTGCAGAGCAATGCTGGAGCTATCAGTTTTCTTCACTGTGCCTTAAATGCTACAAAGTATAACAAAATCTCGGGATGTGAAAGCACTAGAGAAACCTGGAGAAATTGAAAGTGACCTATGAAGGAACATATAAGGTCAAAGAATAAAAGATTAATTAGATCCTGTGACTTTATGAGATGTTCGAGATAGAGGAGAATGAATCTATAACTAGCATGAATGCCAGATTCATCAACATCATCAATGAGCTCAAAAGATTGGGAAAAAGTTTTTCAGAAGAATAACAAGTGAAGAAAATCCTCAAAAGCCTGACAGAGAAATGACAGGCTAAAAAGACTACAATAGAAGAGGCTCAAGACCTCACCACATACAAGTATGATGAGTTAATTGGATCTCTAATTACTCATGAAATCTCCATGCAGAACTTTCAAAAAAAGGACAAAGCTAAAGCTGAAGGAAAGAAAGCAATCATCCTTAAAGCAGAAGCTGTAGATGATAGGTCCTTAGAAGATGATGAGGAAATGGCAATGCTAGCCAGAAAGTTCAGAAAATTCATGAAAATAAATTCAAAGAGTCCTAAAAAAATACTAGAAGAAAGGAAGCTTTCCTCATAAATAAGACTTTCAGAAGAAAGACTTCTTAACGAACAAATTTAGAAGATCTGAAGAAAAATCCAAAGGGGAGAATCAAAAGACCATCACCTGCTTCGAATGTCATGAAGAAGGACATATCAAGTCCAGTTATCCTAAGCTTATAAAGGAAGAAGGCCATGGTCGCAACCTTGAGCGACTGCGATAACGAAAGCTCCTCTGAATCATCCAGAAATGAAGAAGTTACACATATATACTTTATGGCAGTTGACGACATGAGTCTAATAGTTAAATCATGGCACAACAACACATAAAGAGTCTCGTCTACAAACCAATCATCCAGGAACAAATCATGTCAAGAAAATGAGTTAAACTCTAAATTTAAAATTCCTGATGAAACTATGCAAATACTTGCGCAGATCTATAAACAGGTGAAAAAGAACAAGAAACACATGAAGCTTTTGGAAGAAGACTTTGTAGATTTTTGTATTCATTATAGAGCCAGAGATAACACAGCAAAAGTAATCTATAAAGATGAGAACTCAAAGTAGAAGTTGAGAAGTATAAGAAGGAATTAGTTGTGAGCACGTGATTTTGTACTAGCTCACGCGTTCAATGATGATGACTTTTCGGGATTTTTATCCTTGAATTTCACAATTTTCTAGTATCTGAAGATCTCCGAATGGGAATATTCCTCGTCGCCAATTTAAGGACTTAAATTATTTTTTAAGACTTTAAAAATTAAATTTTGGTGAGAATTAATTTATTGAAAATATTTTGTTTTAAAAAAATAATTTTTAAAATAAATTTTTTAAAAAAAATCGAGAAGCCACAGAACCGGTTTGCGGCGAGGGTTTGGATTCTATAAATATTTGTGGTATTTTCAGCATTCATGATCGGAAAAATTTTTAGAAAAAAGTTTTATTTTCTCAAGAAAAACAACAAGAAAAGTTACGAAAGTATTTTCCCTAAAAAATCTCCAAACATATTTGGATCCAAAGCACGTTTGGATCCCAAAACCTTTTGATTTTCAAATCAACTTTCTTCTATTTCTTCTTCTAAAATCCTCAGATATTCTCGGGTCTAAAATAAATTTAGAACTCGAATCTGATTATCTTTTGGATAAATAAATATTTATTTTCCACACCAAACCACAATTAAAAATGAACGAGGAACACTCACGGTGATCATACTGATATGCCGAAGTGGATTCACGCCGAAAGAGTAAGCCTTTGAGTTCCTAGAGCTTCTTCATCTCGTGCTTTCTATGTTATTCTACATGTCCACCTGGGAATATTTTTTTACTCTCTTTTATTGTAAATATCAATATAATATTTCTTCTCCTTATTTTCTATTTCTTTTAATTTATGAAAATATATGTTAGAATACCCAACGAAGGGAATTAAAATTATTTCCCGGATAACAGACCTCACCTCTTGCCACGCGAGCACTTTCATTAAATAAAAATGACCAACATATTTGTAAATAAAATCATTTTATTTCTAAATAAGAATTTTCAATGATCTATGTTTTTAATTAGGCTACACGGGCCTTGCAAAAATCAAATCAAGCATACGTGTAAATATTTATGTTGTGTTATATACCCTGTGCTAACCCTTGTGGATGCAGGTTAGATGTATGTCTAGGTTTTATTTTCCTTCGGGTATTGCATTATAATTATTTTGGGAAATGTAATTAATAGATTAGGCAGGCGGTTGCATCCCCCAAGGTTATATAATTTTTAATCTTTACTTTTCTAATTTATTTACTGCTTTATGTATAGATAGACTGCTTACCGCATATACGTTTAATTATACATTATAACTCGAAAACGACATAAGTGCGAATATGAACAATTAAGAAATACGATGATCTGTATATGTAATATAATGTGATCTAATAAGAAATAAGAAACTTATCCCGAACCCAATTCTCTGTATCTTAGTGGGTCGTCCCCCGGATGTTAAGCCTCACAGGACTTTAATTCCTGGAAGAGCTAATCTAGGTGGTGACTCTACACTAAGAGACGGCAGATTCTTGTTCGACCGATCTTAAAATTTTTTCGCTCTCTGTCAAACCTTTGGGGTCTTCGACCCGGTACATCTTATTTTCAACTTAAATACCCCGGTATACCGCACCTTTCATTCCTGCACGCTCTCGGCCCATCGCTCCGTGTTGTCCGCTCACAGTGGTGACTTTACTGGGGATTTTTCTTAAACTCTTTTTTTCTCAAAGGTTTTAGATTTTGGATAAGTGCCGAAAATTATTGATCACATTATTCTGTATTTTCTTCATTATGACATATTCATTAATTCGCATTGCAATAGAGGGGATTAGCCCGTAAGTTTAAGGTACCCTATTACTACGAAGCTTTCTCTTGTACTAATCTACCTCCTTAAGAAAAGATAGTACTTGAGCGGGTGGAGCACTTGTTGCTATATCGCATGTACCTCCCTTGTTAGAACCCATTTTGGGAGAGGGTTGGAGTGTATTTTAGTGCAATAAGAACCTTTTACATCAACAACCCATCTACAAACCTCATGTAAATAAACCATAGACATTTTCCTCAAGGTATTACCCAACAAATGACCATGCATTATATTTTTCTTGCAGGTGCACTCCTCAGCACCCCTGTGGTCCTAAGATGAACCAAACTTAGGATAGAGACTAGCCAAAAATCCTACATGCGGGAGTTGTATGATTGGAAGTTTGGACGTTGTATGCTATGTGCTACGTACTTATTATTGTACAAATGTCACGCTAACCACGAATCTTAATGCAGACACTTTAACGCACACACTCATAGAACTTTCTCATCATCATGATACCAAATCAGTGTCATATACACTTACGGTTAGATGACACTCGAGATCATGTTACTCTAGGACAACATGAACCAATTAGAGTCATGAAACATCACTTACCAATGAGATGTCCACTTGACATCTAACTTTTAGCCCATACAGGGTGAACATACCTTTCTTGTACTACGTGATGTTCACTTGACATCCAGCACTTAGCCCATAAGGGGAAATAACATATTCGACACATTACCTATGAGATGCCCACAAGGGGCCATAATATATCCCACAAATTACCTATGAGATATCCACTCGACATCCAACTCACAGCTCGCACAGGGCAATCACACATGCCATATAGCCCAAACAGGGCAAATAACTACCCAAATCATTTCTCCCACATCTTGTGGTGTCCCTGCTAACATCATATCCGAACCTGGCCCACACGGGGCAAACTCTTTTTAAGTCTTACCTTACCAATCCTCAAGGGTATACACCTAATACCCGAACCATTCACCCACACGGGGCAATGATTCATGCATCACCACATACCCTCAAATAACGATGACCACATTGGCATCTGAAACTCCACCCTGATTGGGTAACATAACAAAATCATTCAATATCTATATACAACAGTTATTTTATTCCATTTCATCAAGGTATGTCGCACTGCTTACCCGAAATAAATTTTGACCACCTCATTCCATGAGATCTAGTCATAGTACGAAATCTCAAACTATTGACCTATTACCACACAGTAATTTGGTCACTTCATATACACCATTCACATTACGATGTCACACGGACATCATATAGATTTCAAATCCAACCCTAGGTGTTGGATTTTCACTTTCACCCATTTTCATTTTTACCTGAAGATTAACTTGTTTGTTTCAAATGGATTGATGAATATATCTCGCATCATGGCATGTTAACCCTTTGTATATGCAGCCATAACATCAACACTTCATGCATTTTTTCACATCATGAATCGCATCATGAATCTTACAAGCATGATCTGAATTTCTACTTGTGTATCAAAGAGGCTTGGAAAAGGCCTGCTCGTCGCTTGGTCCGCATTTCTTCAATCGTGGCCAATCTGGATGGGGTTTCGTACACTGACTCAAGTGAGGACTCGGGTTCCGATTTAGATTCAATTCAATGTGTGTCTTTCATGGTTAACCCACAAGATGGAGTAGTAGAGGGGTATCACCCCTCCTTAAGGGACAGAACTCTCAACAGACACATCAGTCATTGGTGAGCGCCCAGATTGCAGCTACCTTGAATGCCTTTGCTAATAGCGAACAACTAGCATCGCTCATTCACCAACATGATGGAAGAGCTCAGAATGTGGTGTCCAGCCTGAAAGTCACCCTTAACAACAACGGTCTAACTAGCCAGCCTGAAACAGGGGGACCTCCTACCTCACATGCGGTGTACCCAAATCCTACTGCCTTTTATCAGTTCGGGGCAGGATAAAATTAGCTGAACCAGAACCAGGCTCAGATTGGGTAGCCAGGATATAACTTTGCCAATCCTCCCCAAAATCAATTCTTCCCAGGATAAATTGGGCAGTTAGTGTTCGCACCAGGGCCTTTCTACCAAGGAATGACCCAATAACCTATTCCCAGTTGGAGTACGTCAATGGCCTCACAATTCCAAGGACCCCAGCTACCCATTTTCGTGGCCTTTCCCGAGGGGCCAATATTGCTCTTATCCAAGTACACGGAATGCCATCCTCCAACAACTAGGAATGGCAGAATTATGGTAACAGTTCTTAACCACTCACGGTGGCCATCTCATGAATCCATACTTAGCACAACCGACAATCGGGGATAAAGACAGCTTGCCCCCAAATTTCGCAATGCCGCAGTTTGAAAAGTATCTAGGATCTGGATACCCGTGTGCTCACTTAATGCATTATCAAATGGTGATGAGAGCATTAAGGGTCAGCGAATGGATGATGGTTAAGCTCTTTATCATCACCTTAGGCCACCCAGTCAATGAATGGTACGACCACCTTTCACTGGACATAGCTACTGATTGGAATAGCCTTACTCAAGCTATGATGGGGTATTATGGTTTCAACTCTCAAATGGAAACCACAATGCAACATCTAGATGCCATAAGACAAGAGTAGGGTGACAGCTTCAAATCCTAATATGCGCATGAATGGCCGCACAAGTCAAGCTTCGAGTTCGGTTAACTCTACCGGAGATGATAACCAAGCTTCTGGATGGCGCACTACTTTCATACAAGGAACAAGTTTGGGTTATACATCTTTTCAAGCTATCAAGATGTGTTTGAGAAAGCGGATAAGATGGAGCATGTTGAATCCATGAACACGTTTGGGGGCCCTAGCACCGAAAGATGATGATGTAATGAATTAGTTTCTAGCTACTTTGCTTAGATGGCTTTCGAATTTTTAATAAATTGAACTTAGTTTACTTTGCTTGATATTTTGTCAATGATATTACGCATTCTCATAAGCATATACATAATGTTTTTAGCAAATGTGACACATCATGTCATGAAATTAATTTCGGTACAAATGGATTCCCCAAAGTTACAATAAGTTCAAATGATTTGACTCTTGAGAGAAAGTGAGAGACAAACTAATGCACTTAGACAACACGTGATAGCATTTGCCTTGCTAAAGATGAAAGATCAACGGACACGAAACATCCACTGACTTTTAAATAAGCCAATCAAAGGAACGAAACGTGCAAAGATCAAAAGGATTGAAGCTATAATAAGATCAAAGTGTCAACAAAGCAAATTAAGGTCAAACAACCTGCGACTCCATCACATGGCTCACCACCTGATCACAAGGTTTTGACTTTACTAATTTAGAGGGCTTATATTATATAACGATGCTAAAAGCCTTGTTCCCCACTTCTCTACCGATAAGATAAAAGTTCAAAATACGAACAGGTGTTGTCAATACTGCTTATCAAAATAGAAAAATGGTGACCACTACAAGTATATAATTTTGATGTAGTTTTAAAAGATATCGATCCCACAAGAAAAGAATTCGGCTCTAAAGATCAACTAGAGTTACGGAACAAACGAAATAAGATAATTTGTAGAGTTTGGATGGTTTGGATGGTAGACTGATGAATAGACAGATGTATGAATAGATTAGAGGAAATGTAAAATATATAGATGTTTCCTAAGAGCAAGTTTAGTAGAGAAAGACATGCAAAATCATCAAGAATATATCGTAAACTAAATATCTTCAACAAATACGGTTCTAGATGTCCTAATATTCAATAATTCACCGCAGAGC
>CATIWQ010000412.1:0-11044 GCA_949673415.1 Euphorbia schlechtendalii
TATGCCATAGCCATGACTCTTCTTCTTTAGTCATTAAACATATATCTTTCTTTGATTCATTATTTAGATTAATTATGAACACATTGTTGACTCTGGGAGCATAAATCAAGGTTTTATTTGACTTACAGTCAATGATGGAGCTTCCCTCTGAGTCGAAGATAACTTTCCTTCCTTGATCACATAGCTGAGCAACACTCAGAAGATTGAAATTTAATCCATCTACAAGGGAAGCTTCCTCAATTTTGATTTCTGCTCCAATGGTTCCTTTACCAATGATTTTTCCCTTTTTCTTATCCCCAAAGCTTACGTTTCCATATCTTTTATGTTCTAATGAGATGAATGATGTCTCATCTCCTATCATGTGTCTTGAGCATCCACTGTCTATATACCAGATTTGTTGACCTTCTGTGGATCTAAGACTTACCTGCAAAAGTAAATGGTTAGAATCTTCGAACCCAGTTTCCCTTAGGTTCGGGTGCATTATAAATTAAATCAATCCAATCATAAGAATCATAAAAGCCATTCTTAAATCTACACGTAGAAGTTGTGTGGTTTTTCTTTCCACAAAAGTTACAGAAGACTTTTACAGCTTCTCTGGCCTTTTCTTTTTGTAGAGTTCTGGGAGATGGACAGAGATCAAAAGGTTCCTGAAGTGGATACCTCTGAGGTATGACTCTTCTTCTGATTGTAGATTTCTCTGAGTCATCTTTTGATAACCTCCTTTCTGATGACTATCTATATCATACTTGTATCCATACTCCTTATAGCTCCTTTATCTTGAAGCTGAGGATTCACCTTTTTGAACATTTTGCTTCAGAGAAGTGTTTATCTTTTGAGGATTATTCTTCTCTTGTGACTATTCATTCTTCTGATGTTGTGCCTTCTGTTGAGGGGGCTCCTTCTTCTTAGGTACTGATTTTACGGGTAGAGTTATGTCGCTTGATATGTGTCCTTCTAACAACATTACTCTTCTGATGAGGTTAGTGGCATTGACTCCCACTAGAACCAGTTTTTTCTTGAGATTCTCAATCTCAATTTCAAGCTCTTCTTATCTCTTCTGTATAACTTTGGTAGAGTCATCTCTAGCTATATCTCGGATACAGAAGTCTACAAAGTCTTCTTCTAAAAGCTTCATGTGCTTCTTGTTCTTTCTAACCTACTTATAAATTTGGGCAAGCAGTTACATGATTTCATCAAGAATATTGAATTTGGAATTTACCTCATCATTAGCCTGGTGAGATTTTTCTTCTGAAGATGATACTTTCTCTGTTCTGCTATGCCAAGACTCAACTGTTGGGAACATATCATCTGCAGTCATGAAGCATATCTGAGCTGTTTCCTCATTTCCTGAGGACTCAGCAGAGCTTTCTTCTTCCCTATCTCTCCATGGTGCTACCATAGCTTTCTTCCCTTTGTCCATTCTTAGCTTTGGGTAGCTTGATTTTATATGACCTTCCTGGTGAAATTCAAAACATGTTATAGGTTTTTTATTCTCACCTTTGGTTTTATCCTCAGATCTTCTGAAATTGTTTTTCTTCTGGAAATCTGACATCTGAGGAAAGCTTCCCTTCTTCTGAAACTTTTGAGGAGTCATTGAGTTCTTCTTTAAGAATTTCTAAAATCTTCTGGCCAGTATGGCCATATCCTCATTTTCCTTTGATGAACTTTCACATACTTCTTCTGCTCTTATGATTATTGCCTTCTTTGCTTCATGCTTTGACTTTTCTTTCTTTTGAAAGTTCTTCATGGAAATCTCATGAGTAATTAATGAACCAATAAGCTCATCGTACCTATAAGTTGTGAGATCCTGAGCTTCCTCTATGGCAGTCTTCTTTGCCTGCCACTTTTCAATTAAGCTTCTGAGATTTTTCTTTACTTGCTCCTCTTCTAAGAAGCTTTTTCCCAATCTTTTGAGCTCATTGATGATGTTAGTAAATCTTGCATTCATACTTGATATTGATTCACCTTCCTCTATCTCAAATAGCTCATGGAGATGAAGATTCTGGTTTATCTTGGACTCCGTGACCTTATCAGTTCCTTCAAAGGTCAGTTCAAGCTTTTTCCATATTTCCCTGGCACTTTCACATCCCGAGATCTTATTATATTCTGCAGCATCTAAAGAACAATGTAGAAAGTTAATTGTAGCTGCATTACTCTGTAATTTCTTTATGTCATAATCATTGTTATCAGTTTCAAGTTTAGGAGAGACAACCCCATCTACAGTGGTTGTAGGTATGTATGGACCAGTGGCTATAACAAGCCATGCATACATATCTTGTGATTGTATGAAATTTTTCATTATGTTTTTCCAGAATGTATAATTCTATCCAAAGAACAGTGGGGGTCTGGACACAAACAGTCCTTCTGGGAGTATCTGTGTGGTCATATTTCTAGGTAAGTGTTTTATGCTATTTTCACCCATATTAGTCTTTTACTCTAGATTAGTTAAATCTGATTTAGAGTTCCTACTCTAATACCAATTGTTGGACCCAGTAAGGGTGTAAAATAGGTCAGAGGGGGGGGTGAATGACTCATTTTGTTCACGCTTAACTTCAGAAAGTTGCTTCTGAGTAAGCGTATGTTACTCAGAATCCCCTTTTATGTTTCATGTATTTTTTATGCGGAATAAAATAACACAAAAATAAATGAGCTGAGTAAGGAAATGCAAACAGCAATTTTTATCCTGGTTCAGCCTCTGCCTAATCCAGTCCTTGGAAATGCCAGTCCAAGATTTATTTCACTATTAACTCTTCTTCTGGTGAAGAGTAAACATTTTACAATGCCTTGACTGAAGTACCCTTCAACACTCTTTGTTGAGCTATACCAATACAGAAGTTCCGTTCTTCTATATCTGAGGCTTTGAGCTTCGTCTCTATTAAGTACCTTCCTTACTAGAACTTGGCTCCCTTACACTATCTTACCCTCAGCTTAGTATAAGCTACAACAGTTTAACCAAAATTAATTTTTGTGAACTTCTGAACTTTGTTCCAAGCAGTTTAATTACAAACAGATGAGATTTAAATGTTTGCTATGAGAAGGTTGTAAGCAGATTTAGATTTTGTTTTCGAATCAGTACTTGTGTTAAGATTCGATAACCTTCTCAAATGCTGGAAATCTTCTTTTTATAAAGGGAGAGAATTTTTATGTTGAAATTAGGATCGTTACTAGAGAAATTGCCGTTGTCTCTCAGTCTTGTTTCCGTTAAGAATCCGTTAGAGAGCTCGTCCAAGTCTGATTTGCACCATGCTGTATTAGGTTGATTTTGCGGGTCCACTTTGTACTTGCAGTTATGTTTCAGACTAGCAGGTGAGATTTGTTCTTGAATTTACAACAATTTTTGTTTTGTAGCGGATGTAAGATCAGAGTACGCGGCGGCATTAAATGCTAAGTCAGCTTTTTTGAATTTTTAGCACCAAAGAATTGAGTTGACCTTTTACAATCCTTAGAGGGGATTTTTAACAATCTGAGTATTGAGTGATCTTCCAAGACATTTAACCCCTCATCTGACTTTGACAGCTTCAGGCTATTCTGATGAATCCTTGTACTTCTGAGTCGGCTTCCTTCTGAGCCTTGCTTATGGATTTCCTTCTGACTTAATAAGTACAATACTTTTGTGCTTGTATACTGAACTCGGTACTTACAAAACTTCACATTTCAATTTCCGAACTCAACAGATAGCATGGCCGATCGGTGAGACAAAGTTGCTGGGGGGGGATCACTTGTTCGTTAAAGAAGAAAATTCTTAACAAACATCAGTCGTCGGTGAGCACAGTTGTAGTTTCCCTTAATAATGCCTTTGAAAACAGTGATAAACTGACATCGCTTATTCATCAACACATTAAGATAGGTAAGCCTGAAGAGAGGGTTCATGATGTGGTATCCAACACAGATGTTACCCTTAATATCGGTAATCTGACTAGTCAGTCTAGAGCAAGTGGACCTTTTACTTCTCATATGGTCCACCCAACTGCTACTATCTTGTACTAGTTCGGGGCAGGACAAAGTCAGTTGAATTAGAATCAAGCTCAAATTGGTCAGCTAAGATATAATTTTTCCAATCCTTTTCAATCGTAATTCGAGAATCTATTCTTCTCGAGGTAGCCTGGTCAGCCAATCTTCGCACCAGGACCTAGTTAGAGCGCACCATTTTACTAACAGTTCCAGGCTACCTCTAAGCTGCCCAATTTTGAGTTAACTCTCAAGGGAACTACCTTTCCCTAGAGGTAATATGGCTTTTATCCAGGTACTAGGAATGCTATTCTCCAACAAACATGCATGGTAGAATTGTGGCAACAGTTCCTGTCCACTCACGGCAGCCATCTCATAAGCACATACCATGCATAGCCAACAGTTGGGGACGATGACAGCTTACCACCAAACTTTGCAATGCAACAATTTTAGAAGTACGTAGGTTTGTAGACTCGCCCGTGTGCTCATTTAACACATTACCAGACAGTGATGATGACATTGAAAGTAAGCGAATGGATGATGGGCCGCCCGGTCAATGAATGGTGCAGTTACCTTTTGCTTAATGTAGCTTCTAATTGGAAAAGTCTTTCTTAGGCTATGATGGGCAATTATGGTTTCAACACTCAAAATGGAAACCATAAAGCAAAATATGAAGGCTATAAGGTGGAAGCATGGCGAAAGCTTCAAATCTTACTATGAGCATTAGATGGCCACATAGGTTAGGCTCGAGGCACATCTAACCATACTAAAGATGATAACCAAACTTATGGATGGAACAATGCCATCTTAGAGAAACAAGTTTGGGTCTGATAGCTTTTCTAGGTATCAAGAAGTGTTTGATTAGGCGGAAAGAATGAAGCATTTCGAATCCATGGACAAACTTGTGGGGAAACCTGCTAATGGGCACTAATACGAGAAGATAACTGCGAGATGATAACATCAATTATTTAATAAATTATCTTGTATTTACTTTGCCTATGAGGCTTTTGAACTTTTTTTGAATAAATTTAACTTTGTTTACTCGCTTGATCTTATATTGATTGACATCACGCATTCTTATAAACATATCATAATGTTTTTAGTATGTATGACACATCATGTCATGAAATTAATTTTGGTATAAATGGATCCCCTACAATTGTAATAAGTTCAAATAATTTGACTCTTGATGGAAAGTGGGAGACAAACACAGGTACTTAGACAATGCGTGATAGCATTTGCCTCATCCTATAAAGATGTAAGATCGATAGAAAGATCTCCGAGTATGAAACATCCACTGACTATTAAGTCAATCAAGCAAACGTCAAAATGATCGAAGCTAGAATATGGCTGAAATGTCAACAGAGCAAATTGAAGTGCCCAAAAGGGTCAAATAACTAGTGCAATGCCAAAGACACAAAGGAGTCCGATCGTTGAGCACGTCAACAACTCCATCACATGGCTCACCAACACTTACATTGTTAAAGGAACATCATTGAACGTAAACTATTCACCCTCAAAGGGATCAACCTACCGGAATCAAAGCCTCTGATCCCTAACATATCACCTACCATTGGAGAAGAGTTGAATTCATGAGGAAACACTGATGATTAAGAACAAGTAATCATCATCACGTATACCTTAAGCTAGTAAATCAGCATGAGCACCAACCAATTGATCAAAAACGCTGAATGAGATAACAATTGAAGTAATGGACATTGATGACAACAAATCTATCAGTCAAGTCAACCAAGACTGGCACAATTGCTAGTATGCCTAGGTGAAAGAAATAAATTGATAAAAAAGCAATACCAGTAAAAAGAAATTTGTAATTAGCTTGTCAAATTAGTGCTCTGCTAGTTGAGAAAAATTTAGTGTCTCTTTTCAAAACTGAAAAAGAATAGTCCACTGAGTTGAAAACTCGAAAAGAGCGGCTCAGACAAAACTTAGGATATCGAGAGAAAATAACAAAGACATTTGTTAGAAAACCTGAAAGGGCTAATCGATGGCAGGAGTTAATCATTTTAAATATTTATAACTCTGTTAAGTTCATCAATGAATTTTCACTTTTGTTGAATCTTTATGCATATGCTTATTTTGATCTCTTGCATGCCAATGGTAGAATTTTGCAAGTAAACATCCCATCACATCAGGGTTAAACAAAAAGATAAAAATATAAAAATAATAAATAAAAAAAAGAAGAAAAGAAAAGATGAGTCTACTGGATTGAAAACCTGAAATGTCGGTCTAGACAAAAATTAAGCTAAGGTTCGATAGATTGAAAACTTGTAAGGGTGGTCTATGCAGAAATTGAAACTGAAGAAATATCGAATTTATCTACTCATCCTTTGAATGCGAAAGACATCATTTATCTCCTCTGGAACATAGGATGAATATCTACTGATTTCTCTAACAAGAAGGATTATCACAACACATCAGGCAAAATAGCTTCCAAACTATCAAAATGAGCATATCCTACATAGTTCAGGATCAATGACTCATCTAAACACTCAAACCAAATCCTAGGGGCATGTTCACCACTTTTCTACTGATAAGTTTAGTAACTTATTCATGAAATTTTTTCTTTAAAGTACATGTGTTGTTAATACAACATCAAAATAGAAAAATGATGATAACCGCAAGTGTACAGTTGCGATGTAGTTTTAAAGGATATCGAATCAAACCCATAGGGAAGGAACCAGCTCTAAAGATTAACAAGAGAAAGGGAACAAGGAAAAATAAAATAGTTTTATTTTATTTTGGTGGGTTGGATTGGTAGTTAAATGGATAATTGAATAGATAGATCAGAGTAGAAGAAAGCAGTATCGATTAACACAATGAACAAGTATAGCAAAGAAAACATGCAAAATTATCAAAGATATTACGTACACTATACTACTTTAACAAATCCGGTTCTAGACACTCAGATAGTTAATTATTCATTGCAGAGCAACACATGAAATGAATTTTCTAAATCTAGTGAAAACGAGTTAAGACAATTATATAAACCTGGATAATAATATTACTATGCTTAGTACAGGTCGCTCTCACATAACCACATTTAGCAAGTTACCATTCTAAAAATGTTAGCTCATTAAACAGCGTTATAATCACAGATCCAGTGATTATACACTTAAAGTTAACTCAAAAGCATATAACTTGATTAATATAAAAGACTCAACACGAAATACACATTATGACACATAGACATATCATAAACTTCGAAATAGAAAGTATAAGTAGAAAGCAAAGTAAAGTTGTAAGGTATGCAACTGAAAGCTAAAGTTAATCAAACCGTAACCACTCTTTAATGGGAGTCATCAACTCTCGCAATTCCTACGTCTGCGTTGAATTCGATCTCAACTGGTACAAAACCTCCGCTAGAATGCTATTCTTTGTGAATATCGAATAAACGAATGTTGAAGAATGAAAACTTTTATTGATAAGTGATTTGCAATTACACTTATACAACAATCGCTCGAATATGTAGAGAAATCTAGTGATCAAAATAACATTCGAATGACTTATACATTTTCTCGCTAACTTAGAATGAAGTGAAAACTATATGATTTTCTCTCTAGAACTATATACACACCATATAATTCTACACTTTCCTCACACACACCAATTATCACAAAAATGGTGAAGTTTAGAGACCTATTTATAGAGTACGTATCCATCCATACGAAGAGTTGTGTCCATTGGCGAAAAGATTACATGACTTCATTGTGATTGGATGAAAGGCTTTGACCTTATCCACAATTGATAGGCACCTATTCATGATTGGTTGACTTCTAATAGGTGTCTATTCGTTTGGTAGTTGTTGGTAGTTGATTTATTTTATCTAGTGATTGAAAGAAGATAAGAGTTGACAAAAAAATCGTCAAAGTCACGACCGCGAAGTACATGTCACGATCGTGAACACTTGTTTTGCAACTTTCTGTTTTGATGAATACTAAGTCATGACCGTGAATGGTTGTTGCGATCGTGAATTGTGTTTTTCTTCAAAATCCTTCTTGTAACTTTACAGATCTTCAACAGCTTCGATCCTAAGCCAAATCTTTAAGTTCCATGCATCTTTTTGCACCTTTTTCACTCTTTTTCATAGATTTCCAACTTTAATCATTTTACTGCCAAGATTTACCTAGTACCTGCATTTGCATAAAAAACAACTACATACCACGTGAAATCTTTTATATGAAGTATAAAAATGACTTAAACTATGGTGTTTAATGTGTAAAATTATTATGATAATAGGTGTAATTATACACTTATTACACCCCCACACTTAACTTTTACCTTGTCCTCAAGGTAAATTCGATAGAAGTGCATAAAATAGTATTCAAGTTCGTACCTTATTTGGTGAAAGACTATTGCAGTGAGTACCACATTCCCACATTGAATAAGATTCAAGTAGAAGTCCTAAATTTCCCATAAATTAGTAATGTGCAATTCATATAGTCTAGTTGCATACCTTTGCTCATAATGGAGGTTCAACTGAATCGCATCTTCATATAAGCGTTATATGCATATTCGAATATTACCTTCTCTTAAGCATAGTATAAAGTATAAAGGACATAAAAAGAACACTTTGGCTAATTTTCTCTCAAGGCATTTTGAAGCAACCTAGGATGCTAAAACACTCTTAGTGGTTGCATTTTATGCTCCATACCACTCTCCCCTTCTTTCTGTGACTGCATTTTATGCTTCATACCACTCTCTTATTTTTTTTCTTTTAATCATATGCTTTTGAAGTACTTTGTACTTTGCACCCATTTTTCATGCTATGCTATTTTTCTTTTTCACTCAATGAATGGTTGCAATTTTTGCTCCGTACCATTCCTCACCTTTTGCATAACTCATTGGTTATCCACTCTTTCTTTTGATTTTTTACTCTTAATACCCTCATCGTTTATTGATTAATTTCAAAGTATTATGGCTATAGTTTCCTAACACTTTAAACACACTCAATACTTGTAGGACTTATTCGAGATTTGCATATAAAACTCATAGTAAGAATACTACTAGATATTACTCCACTTAAACTTATCGAAAGCATTAAACTAAAACTATATAAAGTATACTAATTCATGTTGCATTGAAATGTTTATCGAAACTTACATAGAATGTTGCTTTCGAATGTTACTCACCACTCATCCTTGCCAAATTGATTAATGTGGTGCTAATAACGCTCAATTTAAACATGCGCTCAAAGTTTGCACTAACATCAAACTTGTAATACCTAACACTCACAATAACCTTGGACAAATGTTAGTAAAGTATAAGAATGGATAATGTATAAATAAAAAAATTTTCAAAGTCTTCCATTTTTTAATTTTATTCATTTTTTTTTATTTTTCAAGATTTTTACAAATTCCCCCCACACCAAAGAACACAATGTTCTCATTGTGAGACATATAATAAAAATCAAAATAAAAACTAGACTAAAACACACAACTAAAAAGAAAATAAAAATAAAAGAAAAAGAATTTGAACCCATTTTATTCATCGGAACTTCAATCTGGAGGGCTCGGTGAGATTTCCAAATCCTACATTCTGAAATATGTATTCAACTTCCAGTTCAATGAAATGCTGGATTTCGTCAATTTACGAACATCTTGCTGTATTGTTGGTATATCTAAGCATGCTTTGTCGACTTCTTTTATGAACTTTGCTCTCCAAGTATCATTTGTACTTCCCGAGGCTTGTCTTGAATTACCACTTTTGAATTGAAATTCTTCAACAACCTCGTCCTCGGGTTGGTTTTCTCAAGTAGTAGATTCTTGCGTCGGTCTAAGCTTCCTTACCCTTATTATATATGGTAGAAATGTAAACTTTCCTCCTTCTTCTTTGACCAATCCTACTCTCTTCATATACACTCCTCCCATAAAATTAAATTTCTCCCTTGGATTATATTTGTACGGTAATTGGTTCTTTGCTCCCAAAATTATCCCACAAATTGTATCTGCGCCTCCAACTCTAGCCCTTTGATGTGTAGTCAGACTAGTGATGGACTCCAAAATATACATTGGAAAATTTGGTCAAAACTGCGAAACTGCGCACTCTAATATTTCCAAGTCTTTCATTTACACTTTAGTTATTTCATGTCGACAGAAAAGACTTTGAGAAATATACTGATGAAGGTAGAGAAGGCTATTACTTCGGATGTTCTTGTTGGACGAGTTCTTAACATCGTATTGATCTAATCCGATTAACTCAGTCCAAACATCTGTTAATTCGTAATCTTCATCTTTCTCAATCTCATCAAAATTTTCTCCCAAATCAAACCATTTGATTAAATTCATCATTGTGAATTTATATTCTTCTTCTCCATTCCTAAATTTCTTTTTCAAGATATTCCCATCTTCAGCAATAGTAACCAAGAATTCGAGGCCCTATTCCTCCATAAAAGGAAATCACATATTCACAAACTTCTCCAATCCAAACAGCGAAAAATACTCCTCCACTTTTGCGCGAATCCCAGCATCAATAGCAAAAGTAGGATCGTAGAAAATTGTACCATGAAAAATCAAAGTCCTTGATTCTCGAGTATCTTTCTACTTCTTCATCACTATAAATTGGAAATGGATCACCAACATCATTTTGTCAATTCACCACTTTGCTCTTCCTCTTTGATGATGTTGATTTCTTTGGTGCCATTATAATGAAATTCAAGAATTTTGAAACATTGATTTGAAAGATAGAAAACTTGTTTTTGCAAAGGATTGAGATAATGTTAAAGAGTTTTTGTGAAAACAAACTAGGAAAGAAGGTTATATATATATATAGAAAATAGGGTATTAATTGCTTTTCTAATGGATATATATCAAATATTACCATTAATATATAGCTGTTACAGTAGTAACTGCTATGCAGATTGCATGGATCACGATCGCGAGGGTATGTCACGATCATGACTCTCCCTATACAGAAACAGAGAGTTCAAACCAAACTGATCAAGAGCGTGATGCATGTCACGGTCGTGATATGCTAAAATCCAAAAGTTTTTGTTCTTTTCTTTTATTTGAAAAACTATACTAATTCATAAAACAAACAAACAAATAAATAAATAAATATATATATACATATATACATA
>CATIWQ010000611.1:0-22939 GCA_949673415.1 Euphorbia schlechtendalii
TTTTTTTATTATTAATGGTATTAAAATTGTTTTATTAATTATTTTATAGAGGTAGTTATTAATAATATTATTTATAATGATTATTAATAATTTATTTATTTTTATATTTAATGGGTTTTACTATTATTTTAATAATTAATATATTTATCATTGAGTTCAATTAATTTTAGGTTCATTAAGTTCAGTTAAGTTCAATTCAGTTCAGTTCAGTTAAGTTAAGTTAAGGTCCATTAAGTTCAGTTAAGTTAAGTTAAGTTCAATTAAGTTCAGTTCAGTTAAGTTCAGGTTTCAGAAGTTGAAGAAAACAGGGTCTTAATGACTTAAAAATCATTTTACAGAAACACTTACTACTTATTTTTAAAATCCTTAAAAGTTAAAAAAATATTTTTAAATTATAAATCACAAATCATAAATTTGGAAAAACACCCATGGAATAAGTAAAAGGTGCATTAAACGTATAACAACTCACTCAAAAAAAACAACCGCAAGGGTAAAAAAGGAAGGAAACATGAAAATGAAGATGGGCCGGATTTATGTTCGAAAGGTCATTAAGCTTTAGATTCAGCAACTACTCGTTATAAACCCTAGAGGCATCCCTCTCCTCCGTCTCTCCTACTGCATCAATCTCGAATCTCACCTGATCAATGGTATTCTCCTCTTCTTTGTTGTCTCTTTCTCAGTTTCTTCAGAATTTGAGTGTTATCGTTCTGTTTTGTAGGCGCCCAAGAAGGACAAGGCTCCCCCGCCGTCATCGAAGCCGGCGAAATCTGGAGGAGGAAAACAGAAGAAGAAGAAGTGGAGTAAAGGAAAGCAAAAGGAGAAGGTCAACAACATGGTCTTGTTCGACCAAGCTACTTATGACAAGCTCCTCTCTGAAGCCCCTAAATTCAAGCTCATCACCCCTTCTATCCTCTCCGACCGTTTGAGGGTGAGTATTCCTATCTCCCTTTTTTTCATTTTAACTAGCTGTTTCACCATTTTTGTCAGGTGCAATAGAATGAATGTGCCTGCTTCATTGAACCAACTTGGTACGAGTGTATAAATTACTTTTGGATTCGTTAGCATTGGTGGATTTGCTGCTAAATTTGACATTGAAATAGCCTATTTATGTGGGCAAGCACTTCTGCCACAAGTTAGATGAAAATTTGATAAAGTATGTTCATGGCCTCCTATACGTTGATTCATTTAGCCCTTGGCTTGAATAATCCACTAGTTCTTGTAGGTTTGCTTTTCCTTATTATTGTGATAATTTTATGTTCTGACTTCTTACTTTATAATGCCTGCTAACAATTGGATTCCAATGAGTTATGTTACCCCTATAACTTTAAAGATTCGGAGGGATCAGTTCATGCTTTTAGTCTAGCACAACTTCAATGCGGCTTTACATTTAATACTTGAGTGCCATTTGGTTCCATTTTGTGTACTAAATGGCACCTCGAAGTCTTGCTGCATTTATATTTTTGGCTTGGCCCTAGAGTAGGCTTTTTGTTCTTAACTTGGACATGCTGACATCTGGAATTGTCTGCAAGACTGTTTCCTTTACTGTTTACACTCGAATATGCTGATGATGTGTATATTGATGGGAGACCTAGTTCTCAGCTTTCAGATGTATGTTGCTCTTTTTTTATTCATGTTATTGTGTTAAACCCAGGTTAACGGATCATTGGCAAGGAGGGCAATAAGAGATTTGATGGCAAGAGGTTCGATCAGGATGGTTTCTTCTCATGCCAGCCAGCAGATTTACACTAGGGCTACAAATACCTAGTCACTTTTTCTTTAATTTTCACTTAGCTGTGCTACGAGTTATTGAGCATAACTGGTCTGCTTGTTTTTTGTTTGATTTCAGCTATTGTTTCAAATTTCAATCACTAATTTCAATCTGAAGATCTTTATGTATTTTGCTAGTCCATTTTTTTTCTATAGTTTCTTGACATTTGAATGATAGATAATTTCCTTACAGAAGTTGAATACTCCATAGGAGTTTTACTTTTATATCTCCATAACCTTTTTTGTTTATGCTCTGCCATGCGAACAACTTATTTGCTGTATGACTGGGTGTTAGACTAGGCTTTCGCATGGCTGGATGTTAATGCACTAGATTATGCAATAGCTGGCTGAAAAATCACATCTTTAAAACCACTCTAGGTGAATGCATTATGTCCATATGCTGATTGTAATTATTGGTTTACAATAGAAGCTTAGATGAATACAGTATACCCTTTTATGCTTTCATTAACATAAAAGTCAAACAGATTCCTTTCGTTCTGTTTATTACATTTGACAACAAAAGTATGTTTCTATAGTTTAGAATTTTGTTCCTGTTGAATAAATTGCTGCCGCAAAATCCTCCTCATCACCTTGTTTGTTGCTGTCCTTGGAAGAGAAGGAAGGCTTTCCACATGAGAAACCTGCACATGTTTACAAACGTAATCATTATACCCAATCCAAATATTGAATGCAAGGAAAATCATAGAAGAAACCAGTAAATACCCTGAACAAAGGGTTTAGTTTCTTCTGCACAGCTGAATTGAAAGACTTCTTCAGCTGCTCCAAATCTGGAGCTGAATCATCAGGGTTTTTGAACACAACAGCTATAACTAATCGCTCAGGTCCTCCTTGAGCAGGCGGCACACCAATGGCAGCTGTCTCAAGAATGCTCCTATCCACCGCATTACAAATTCGCTCTATTTCCACAGAACTTACCTGCAGAAACAGACTGAAAATTACTGCCATAGATTTCATCAATAGATGAGATAAGAATCAGCTTTGCGATAATATTGTTCAAAACTTCATTCTCATACAAAAAGAAGGAAGAAAACAAACCTTGATACCCCCAATATTCATTGTGTCATCAGCACGACCATGTGCGTGATAATATCCTTTAGCAGTACGCTCGAAAACATCGCCATGCCTTCTGAGAATCTATGCAAGAGAACTCAACTACTGAAGACACAAGCTTGGACTCCAACTACTGAAATACTAAATGAAAAGCACTGATTACCTTCCCTTTCCAGACTGGCATTCCTTTGAAGTACACGTCATAGTGGTTCGCATTAAGCAGCGAGCTTGAAGAACCAAACATGAGAGGGCTAAGAGCCAATTCACCCATCCCTGGCTCACTATCTGCCTACATGAATTAAGAAATAAGCAACTAGTTATTTACATGGCAAGGCAACTGCATTTAGAAATGCTATCTACAACACTTTGTTTGTAGTCATAGATTAAGGTATTTGGTTTTTCATCTTCAACCCACAGTTGGACAAAGATTAATGAGATGGTGCTTACAATTGGAAGGCCGTCGTTGCCAAGAATAAACAGGGTGCAGCCCATTGCTGGGGTGCTAAAAGCAGCCAATGACTGAGGCTGCAACAGAGACCCTGTCACAAATCCACCACCGATCTCTGTGCCACCGCAATATTCAATGATGGGCTTGTAGCCAGCCCTCCCCATCAACCATAAGTACTCATCCACATTAGATGCTTCACCAGTGGACCCAAAGCAACTAACACACACACCCCTTCAATCAGTATCAGAAGAAATAACAACAATCCATACATAAAATAAAGTTTATAAACATTCAACGGAATGGCAAACGCATGTTAAATTGTATCATCAAACTTACCGAATAGTAGACCAATAGAAGCCAGCAGTGCAGTTCAGACTTTTCCACGCCCGAACAATGCTTGGGATCACACCAAGCATCGTTACTTTCGCATCCTGACCAAATTTAGTAAGGAATTGATATCACTTTCAAAATTTTATCAAATGCCTGAGGGAAGTTTTTAAGCAATCACAATGCTCAAGCACAAATTCTTTTTCGTAAAGTCCTAATAAATAAGTTAGCATGTGAAATGTAAAACAAATGTTACTTTGACTAAACATGAATCAAAGTGGCAACCTGTACGAACTTGGCAAAGCCAGAACCAAGGGGAGATCCATTATATAACGCAATGCAGGCCCCATTAATTAATGAAGCGTATACCAACCAAGGGCCCATCATCCACCCAAGGTTCGTAGGCCAAGCAACGGTATCTCCTTTCCGAATATCCATGTGGCACCATGCATCTGCAGCTGCTTTAAATGGAGTTGCATTGGTCCATGGAATCGCCTTTGGCTCCCCTACACAATAAAATTATCCTCCTTGTAAAAAAAATGAGTACTTTGCCAGAATTGATGTCAGTTGGATAACAAGGTATCTGTGCTTGTTTGAACTTAAATGATTCTAAATAATGTTCCCAGATAGTTAACCATAAAACTGGTGGCATATATGAATATCAAATATCAATGTAATATCAGTTAGGAAAGTTCCATACTCTGTTCATAAATTTGTGCAACAATAACAAGGTTGTGATAAGCTTGAACCCTTAGGGAAATCATAATCTAAGAGGAAAAAGAGCTGATCATTTGAATTTTGTAACACTATCAGGGAATATGTGACAACCTGTTTAATTAAGACATATGAAGAGTAATGAAGACACTCAGTGTAGATTTATCTTCTAGTTCAAAAACCATTCCAGTAATAGAATGGATTATGGAATAAAGCGGAATTGATTAAGTATTCTTTGCAGAGTCGTTAAGGAATACCTATTCTATTCCACCCTATCATATTTAGGCCCCATTCTGCAAACCAAGCAACACATTAAAGTTAAAATTATTTGAATCAATTTCCCATAATCTCGATCCGGAAATTTATCACTTTTATTATCCTTCGTGATTATTAGACTCTGCATTTACTTTAAAAGACAAAAATAACTTCAAGACACCCTAATCACTTTATAAATTTTTCTCCTTTTGATATTTAAAAATAATAGTACAGAAAGAGTGACAACTTTCAAAAAAAACAAGAGACCAAAGAACCCAAATATTAACTGTTATTTACCTGTTGTTCCAGATGAGAAGAGAATGTTTGTAAAAGCTTCTACAGGTTGCTCCACAGCAACAAATTCATTTCCTCTGCAGTTTTCAGTTTTACGTTAAACAAGAGGTAAAAAGCATCAATATTGACGCAGATATGTTTGTAGATAAATATTGATGCAACAAAAATACCTCAAGTTATCAACTCTTTTCAGAAGATCATGCCAAGAAATGTCTTGATCACGTAATTTCATACTAAAGTTGGATCCTTTAGTAGGAATAACAATTGCCATTGGAGATTGAGCTTCCACAATTCTACTGCATAATTGAAGTTATATTAGTGTGAGATAAAGGTTGCTCAGAGACCAAAGGAAAAGCCCGAGAAACTGATATAACCATCAACTCAAATGGTAATCAGAACTTCACCTGTACAAGGGAATACTTTTTTCGCCACGCATTATTAAATCCTGAATGAAAAAGAAAATATATCAGAAGATGATTGTGGGGAAACATATTTTGTACTGAAGAAATCTGTTAGCACCTTCAGTGAAAAGATACATTCAAAGAAATTTAATTGCCATGAAAATTATTGAGTTCAAATTGGAAAAGCTTCATGTTAAGAAACTCAAATAGAAACCAGGAAAATCTTATTACAAGATGTGTGATATTACATAGTGCAGGAAAATGAAAACACAATAACCTGAGTAAATATGGCTTTGGCTCCTGAAATTTTTAGCCTTGTTGATATTTCAATTGGTGCAAAGCTATCAGCAATAGATACAACCACATATCCGGCCAGAACAATGGCCAAGTATATAACCACAGAATTGACATTCATTGGCATATCAATTGCAATTGCAGATCCTTTCTCCAAACCAAGTGTATCAAGCGCATATGCCACCAACCTACAAGTTGTTATGCAAAAGAACAAATTGATGACTTCAGTAAATGTCAAATCAAACTCACTACTGCATTTCTGCAGAACTCAAAAAGCATATGTAAAAAAAAAATGCTTGTGTCATCCACACTGTAAAATAGAACTTCTCAATAAGCATACCAAACCTCAGTCCGCAGTTGCTCGAGTGTCATGCTAGTTATAGGCAGGTCATCGTGTCCTTCATCACGCCATATTATCATCTTATCTTTCAAACTCCTTTTACAGTTCAAGCTCAAGCAATTCTTTGCAGGATTAACATATGCTCCTGGAAGCCATAACCCACCTGGGTTAAGGCTTTCTTCAGGTGGATTCTCAACTAAAATACAACGAGGAGGAACTGAAAACGATACACTCAGTTCATCCAGTATGGTTCTCCAATAAACCTAATCATCTAAAAGAGATACGGTAAACAAACCTTTCACATAGATAGCACAACTGAACTAGTAGAAACACAAATCAAAATTATACAAATGACATACCTCAGGATTAGCAACGGAGAATTGCTGAAGAGCGGAGAAACTGGATATGGGATCAATATAGAGAGAGCCCAAAAGCTCTCTTCCACGTTTCTCCAAGAGTTGGCCTACATTGCTAGAAAGAGCAGCCCTCCTAAATATCCAAAAAAAAAGCACAAAATTGAAAGACATCAACACTAGGAAACCATAACCCACAAATAAGAATCAGAACTTTGAGCTTGTAAAATGACCAAAAGACAAGATTTGGGGGAAATTGAGAGCGTTACGGGTCAGGTGACCAAGCAGGTGGATCGGGGCCGAAGTTGTTGAAGCAGGAATAATACAACATCTGATGAAAAGAGAAAGGAAGATCGGGGTGAAGAAGAGAGGTAGAGATGTGAGACCATGTTAGAGGAGTGGAAGAGGCGTAATCAGTGATGATTTGAGAGAGATGGTTGTGAAGGTTGTTGGCTAAGTCGGATGAAATACCAAGAGCTTGGATATCAGAAACAGAAATGGCGTTAAGGGATTTGTAATCCATGAGAATAACTGAAGCAGAAAGAGAAGGCGAGACGGAAGATGATAATTCAGTTGAGTTGGGTTTGAATTTTGTTTAGCGTGAAAAGGATGATCAGTAAGGGAGATGGGGATGGACAGTGGGAATCATGCCTAGGTGTCCCGTCCTCTGTCTTTTTGTTATCCATTTCCTCCTTTCCATCTATTTTCAGTTTTAATTTAGTTGGCACTTTATGCAAAATAAAATAAATTCTTTAAATAAACTACTTATATTGCAAATTTTGCGTACGTAAATTTGACTAGACATTGAAAAAAAAATTCACAAAGTATAACATACTAAAAGTGTTATCTACACGTGACAAGGAATGAAAGTGGACCAAGTCAAATAAATCCATCAATAAGAACAAACCTTCCATAAACAAATATATTTTATTTTCATACATCTACAGAAATAATCAATTGATTCAATTGATTCAATTGATTGAGAAAAATGATATAATATATATATATATATATGCATGCATGTATATATATTGTAATACAATATATACAAAATATGATGGATACTTTACAAATATAAAAATGATACATATGTATTATAAACAAAATAAATGATACGATGTATATTTCGTACTCATGTGAAGTTTAAAAAATTGTTTTTTATGTAAATTATATCGTAGTCAACATATTTTATGCAAATGTTATATATTTGTAACGTAAGTTACTAGTCAGATGGAACCAACTCAAATTTTGCTTTTCTATAAGAGAGCGACTGGTAATTTTAATGTGTTTGAACCCAATTGAATGAATTTAGTATATAGCCTTGAACCAACAAGGCATAAGTAGTACATTAGAGGTAAAAAAAAAAGGCTTAGAAATGTGGGTGGATGCAATTACAGCTAGGAGGAGGCACGTAGGATATGATGGGGTCCAATCCAATATGTTTCAATTGGCCAAAAATTCATCCCTTCTTTCTTAGCCATCAATTCCTCATCACATTTCAAATAAAATTGGCACAGTTTGAACTACACCGTTCCCAGAAAGAAGAGAGGAGAGTGAGTTAATGGCATTGGCAGCTGAGATGATGGCCTTAACTTCTTCATGTTCTGCCACTCCTAAAGTAGTTCCTTCACCATTGTCCAAATCACCTTGTTCCTCTAAACCCCATTTCAGGCCCATCTCTTTATCACTTCCGACCTCAACTACCCTCTCTCTCTTTGCTGTCTTTACTTCTCCATCTGAGGCCAAAGCTTTCACTCTTTCCAAAGATCAGATTGTCTCCACTCTCACTGAGGTAAGACGTCAGATTTCATTATACCCTTTTCTCGATATCCTGCTATTTATGCTTCTGATGCCTGATTTTGTGTTGTTGTAGGTAGAGAAGACGGTTGATCAGGCTCAGCAAGTCGGTTCGGGTTTGTTGGACACTGCTCAGCGGGTTTTTGGAGTGGTTAGTGAGACGTTGAAGCCAGGCATTGATGCAGCTATGCCCATTGTGAAGCAAGCTGGGGACGAGGCTTTGAAGATTGCTTCTCCTGCGCTTTCCGAGGCCTCCAAGAAAGCACAAGAGGCACTTCAAAGCTCTGGCTTTGACTCTCAGCCCGTTGTTTCTGCTGCTAAGGTCATTTTTCAACTTTGCTCTCCAACTATTTGTTATAATTCCTCACAGAATTTTCCTTGCTTGTCATAACACTTGAAAATATCAGTAATTAGTATGCAAATGCAAAATTTGGTCTCAATGTGTACATCCTTTCAACACATATAGTAATTGATCTTTGACTTCGAACCTTCGATTGGTAAAGCTAGTTAGTCTTTTGAACATGAACTGAGTTCCACCATGGGCAGCAAACTATCTTAGAAACACACAATGTAACTGTAAATTAGAAAGCACAAGGACTGAAATAATGTCATTGATCACTGCTTCAACATTGTATCGAATCGAAATGCTCAAAATGGAGAACTACTGCAAGTCCCCCCCCTATTTTTCCTTATAGCACTAGCTTAGAATTGTGAAATTCAACTAAGCTAATGAAGCGATTGGGATGTTGTAAGCCAATTGTACTTTGTGTGACATCTTTCATCTTCTTCTTGTTTTTCGTGTTGTGGTTTCAACAAACATATTAGTGATAATTCTGGGTTTGAACAGACAGCAGCAGATGCAGCAAAGCAGACAACAAAGGTAATAGAAGGGGTTAAACCAGTAGCATCTTCAACTGTTGACACCATTTTGTCGGCAGACCCTGTTGTTATTGTTGGAACTGCTGGTGCTGTTTTTCTTGCTTATCTCCTCCTACCTCCTGTCTGGTCTTTAATCTCCTTCAACTTCCGCGGCTACAAAGGTGAATAAAATCTTCCTTTGTAACACGAAAATGTATGAAAGTTATACTTAGTGGTTCAGTAAATGTAAGTTGCAGACCAAAGTCATACATAAAGTTCATTACTTTGGAGCAAATACATTGTGAGATTCATGTTAATCCAGCTTAATGTTCAGGTGAACTCACTCCTGCTCAAGCCCTTGATCTAGTTTGTACAGCTAATCATGTTTTGATTGACATTCGGACTGAGAAGGACAAGGACAAGGCGGGTATCCCCCGCCTTCCTTCCAATGCTAAGAACAAGCTAATTGCAATTCCGTGAGTGAATCTACTGCTTCTATTCAGTCCATTCAATTCAGTTTCGTGTTCTGATGTTATTGTTGAAATTTCAGCCTGGAAGAACTGTCAAGCAAAGTGAAAGGACTTGTACGAAATGCCAAGAAAGTAGAAGCTGAAATAGCAGCATTGAAGGTTTCATATCTCAAGAAAATCAACAAAGGCTCAAACATTGTTATTATGGACTCGTGGGTTCAATCGTTTTTCGTTCTTCAGTTCGTGCTATATGCTAATGTGCTTGCTGTCTTTTAAATGTACTTCTTGAACTGTTTCAGGTACTCAGACTCTGCAAAAATTGTGGCAAAAACACTAACGAATCTTGGGTTCAAGAATTGCTATATTGTAGCAGATGGGTTTTCTGGAGGCAGAGGATGGGTTCAGAGTCGATTAGGAACAGATTCATATAACTTTTCATTTGCACAAGTTCTTTCGCCGTCGCGCATTATTCCTTCTGCTGGACGTTTCGGTACAACTGGAACAAAGTTGCTTCCTGGTTCCAAATAACTGAATGTGCAATTTCTTTTTCTTCTTTCAGTGTTGATAAATTGAATTTTGCCATGTTACATGTTTCTAGTTGGAACTGATTATATTGAAACTGGACATAGGACACACTAATCACTATATAAGCAACGTACAAGTGCGTGTTGCAATGAGAAGTTACAGTCGAGTTGGATTATTAACCTTTGCAAATCATGTGAACTTTCCCATTACTTCGGAACAGTACATGTGGAAATTATAATTCAGCTGTCTCCCAGAAAACGGTTTAACCCTTAATAATAAAACCAAATTAGCCTAAAAAGTAGCTTATTATCTTTCACTTATTTTTTTAATTTCACTATACTTTATTTTCAAATGCATATTGTAAAGTTTTCGAATAGAATACTTCATACTAACTTTATTCTTCTATGGATGATAAAATGTTAAAGCAAAGAGAATGTTTTTTCTATTGGTGATGGATCAATTTTCACATTAACAATCCAATGGTTGTGAAAAGCTTTATAAGATAAGGTGAACATATTTAGCATTTTCCAAAGAAAACATAGTATGAAAATTATCCGGAACTCTCAAGTAAAATCGGAATTTTAGACAAAAATAATTATTCAGAATAAAGATAAAGAAAATGCAGAATATCCTTCAGATTGATTACGTCGCCCAGATATCTCTTTATGATTGGTCCAAAAGATAAAAACAATCAATGTGTGTGTGTGTAATTTGATTAACACTTAGCTTAGGTTGCATGAAGAACTTGATACCAGCTCCAGATCACACACACATCAAGTTGGCAGATTCTCAAACAAGTTGGCATCAAATGTGTGTTTTCATTCTGCGATGGTGATGCTTTGCTTTCCACTTGGGAACTTATTCCACCAAGGTTACTCCTTTCTTTACCAAGGAAACAAACAAGAAAACTACTTTTTAACCAATAACAGCTCCTGTACACACACTGTATTTCATTTCTGCAAAACTTGTTGCTGACTTTGGTTCTTTCTACATTTTGGGAAAGAAAAAATGCTATCAATTTTCTACCAGAAAGTAGAGTGCCTGGTGAGAATTGGACTAGGCCGTGATTCCGTTTGTTAGAATATGTAACTCAAGCTCGAGACTGCTACTAATACATAAACAAAGAGCAATACAGTAATTATAGACGCAAAGATAGTTATGTTTAGCAAAACCAAGAAGAAAACAATCAAAGAGGTCCAATAATAGAAGCATCTCAATCAAAACAAAAGAAAGATTCCACTATGTTAGAGATGCCAATTCAATGATACAAACGAACTTGACCTACATGAAGCAAGATGTAAAAGTAGGAAGACCAACTTGACAAATAAGTCCATCAACAGAAGTCCCGAGAAAACCATCAGAAAGCAATTGTTCTCATACAAAAGATTCAGACAAGTAAAGACAAGATTTCCCAAAAATGTAGTGACAGCAGTAAAAATGAATAACTCGTCAGAGTGAAAGAAACTGCTGAGGGATCTCCATAATGGGGGAAATAGCAAGCAATAATCATGGATTTCCATCATGTACACTAGATTAAAGAGAGAAGCTTGACCCATTGGCAAGAGTACTTTAACTTGTGAAGGTGGGAACAAATGCTTATAAAGCATAAAAAGGAACCAAGAATAAAAGTTCAACTAGGATTCCAAGAATGAAGCTTTTGTAGCAACACATGTCATAGACTGATAGCATAAACTTCAAAGTAGGGGAAGTTATATAAAGGACAGTTCCCAATAAGTCTGTCACAAAATTCAATACTAATGACGTCATTTTCTCATAATCAGAACCATTCAAGTTAATTCATACAGATCATAGTCAATAATCATACTATTACCCAAAAAAATACTCCTCAATTTCCAAAAAAAAAGCTCAAATCCAATAAAAAATAACATTTCAAGACAAACAACCACCATTTATTTTCAGGATTCAACACAAGTGTCAGAAATTACTGAAAATGAGCATGTGTCAACAGCCTTGCGTATTCAGTTAACATCCCAAATTGGAAGCTAAAACTAAACAATTCAGATATCTTAAACATGAACATAAATATAACACCATTCAGTAAAAGGAAATCCAAAAAAAAATTCCTCGTTTCCCAGCGATCAAACAGGAAAAAGGGTTAAGCGCTGGATGCAGAGGTTTATCGATCGATTCATGCGTTGAACAAAATTTAGCAAGAATAGATCGATGAACCGCTGCCTCCAGTGACTTCACCCTCGCAACAAAAAACCTAAGAAAATCAACGAATAGATATAGCAAAAGTAAAAAGATCCATTAGTAAAAAGCTGAATCAGGTGAGAAATTGCGCAGATCTGAAACAAACAGAAGGCGTACAAAGAGTCAGAAGAATTCCGTCAAGTTCAAAGTGTACACAACACCAAAATCAAAAATAAATATCCACATGCATGCATTTACTAACAACGAAAGAGTTCCAGATTCGTAACGAAATAAAGAAAAAATTAAAAGGGAGAAGGTGAGAGCCGAAGGAAATTTGAAGAGAAAAAGAAATATAGATCGCGATTTATAAGAAGGAAGGAGTACAGGGAGGCTCCGTTTTTAATCATACGGATTTTTTCAATGTTGCTAGTAATCACAGCCTCCACCAAGTCTAGACTCTACCGAATTATATACCATTCACTTTCAATTTACTTAAAATATCATCAAACTTATAGACTATGGTATCTACCTCTAATTTTAGTTGGCGTGTTTCTCGATGTATGTGCTTTTTAAAGCAACTTTTTATATATATTAAAATTCAAATTAAAGTATCAAAATGTTTATTGGAGATTTATGAACCGCTTATGTTAGGTCTAATGATTATAAGTTCAGTTTGGGATTATTTTCCCAGGTTATTTTTTCGAAAAATTCTATTTTCAAGTTTTTACCATAAGTAGCAGAGTTGATCTTGAAAAAAAATAAGTCAAATAGTTCCTAGTTATATAATATGAATGACCAAAATGTGTTATTCAAAGATAAAATATATAATTCTATTAAAAGTTTGTGAAAGTAACTTATTAGGACAGCAGCTTGAAAAGCAATAAATCAACTTATTGGGTACTACAAAAAGGAAATCTCACATCAGTCGGGTACTTTGAGCCAAACTCTTTAAGGCGTGGTGTTGCACTGTTACTGGATAAATCCCTGCGGAAATGGCAATAAGAAGATAGACTCCTAACAAAATTCCACTTCAACTAGAATAAGCTTATATATCTTTATCCTTTTACAATACTCTTACTCAGCCTGAGTAGAAGAATTCTACTCTCAGGCTGACTAGGAAACATAGTCCTAGTATGACTCTAAATATAAAATTTCTCATAATTAGTAACGTGTTAGTTACCTATAATTTGAAATATAAATCATTTAGAAACATTTCAAAAACTTTGTTGGAAATTAAAAATGGCTAAGCAATGGAAAACACATTTTGTGCTCAACATATCAACTGATTATTGCTTGGATTGCAATGAAGTGTCTAAAATATAGAAGCCGCTGCCTCATATCCAAGGTCTACTAAATATCATAGTATGCATTATGTATCTTCACTCCGTCTCAAATCAATACACTAAATATGAGGTGATCAAACTCATCATAACTGAACATACTTAGCAATATTTATAATATTATGTTAAAAGTAGAATAAGATAAAACTTTGTCTACGCTTCAAATAAAATAATTATTAAAGTATGTTTTTCATTGGACGGGTCTTTTGTCATATTAGCATAATCATTTTTTAACTTATAAAAAGTTAAAATTTCAAATTGCTCTTTGGTGTTGAATTGGTACTAAGCACATTGAACTTACGATTTTCTACATTGATCTCTCTAAAATCAACAAAAAAATGTAGTAGCCCGTCAACTTTGATTAAAGAATCACTTAGGCTCTGATTGGGAACAAGTTTTGTAAGAATCATAAAGGATAGGAAATGAAAGGATGGAAACATAAGGGATGGAATTTGATAGAAACATAAGGGATGATGTATTTTTATGTTTGAGAGGAAGGGATGGTTTTTTTAAAGTAAGGTAAGTATAAAATTACTTGTATATCCTTACAAATAAAAATATTAATGAATAAAATTATAAACATAAAGCTAAAGATGTAATTTCAGCCTATCTTTCTCTCAAATCCCATCAAACTGGTGGGATTGAAATTGAGTATAATGACCGCAAACGGACGAAATACGCTCCTTCCATTTTCTCTCTAATTCTGTCACAGCTTCCTCCCAAGCAAGGGAAACGAATACCCCTCCCTTACCATCCCTTTGATTCCTACTTCCACAACGTTCATGCCAAATAAAAGTTGCTACAAAAGCTTTAAGAGATTAACAAGGTCAATGGCAAACTAGAAAGTTTTGAATGTTCGGAAGTCAATTTCAACATGCCATCCTATAAACATTCAGGTATTCTTTTATTCTCACTGTTTTCATGCACTCGAATGCAAAAATTAAGGTTAAGAGAACAAATTTACAACAAATTAACTCATATGCATACGCAAACTATCTCTAACAATCATTTAATCAAGCTAATTAATCCTACCACTTAATCTAACATTAATCTGAAATTTAATGAAATTTTTGTACAAAAGAAAAGAATGAATGAAATTATTAACATTTATGATTGGTGAAGCAATGAACAGCAACAACATTACCATCAAAGGGTCACGAGAGAGCAATCCCTAGAATTTCCATGGCGGATTTGGCCATCACAGAAGAAAACTCATGGAAACTTATAACACCATCTCCATCTGTATCTGCTTCCTTTATCATTTCCCTCAGCTCTTTATACGTCAATGGCTGCCCCATTTTCGACATCGCTCCAGCCAGCTCTGCCGCGCTTATGTATCCATTTCCGTCGCGATCAAAGAGATGAAATACATCCAACAGTTGCGCTTGATTCACCAGTGTTTCTTCATCGAAATCCGGCATGATCGCATTCACCAATTCGTCAAATTCGATCGATCCATTACCGTTGGAATCCATGTTGGCTAATAGAGCGTGAATTTGGTCGCCGGACGGCTTTAACCCTAGGGATCTTAACAATGCAGCTAGCTCTAGAATGGTGAGGCTCCCGTCCTTATCCATGTCGAATCGATTGAATATATCTTTTAATTGGTTGAATTGTTCTATACAAATCTCTGTTGCCATTGTTAATTGATGTATTAATCTTATTATTATGATAAAGAAATCGAATGAAAGAGGTGGCGAGGGAGGAGGAGACGGCGGCAGCGGTGGCGGCGGAAAGAGGGATATATTGAAAGGTGGTATGATTTGTTAATTTTTGTATTTTTATTATCGTATAAAACCGCGTTTGTTGAATTACAATTATAAATTCGGTGATATATTTTTAGATAAAGGGGTCGATGCATATTTTTTTGTTTATTAGCTTTTTAAGTTTTAACAGAAAAGGAAATTATTGAAATTTTCTTGGAAATTCAATAATGGAGAATGGAGCTTTTTTTTCTTTTAAAGCTGTGTCCAGTTCAGACTTCAGACATTGTTGCCATATTTAGTATATAATGTTTGTTTTTCATTACAATATGACAGCGAAATCATGAATGAAATCAATTCATATTCATGATTGGGATTTTAGATGTCAAAGTTAACTATCAGATTGTACTATTTATTTTTTGGGTATTAATTGTTTTATACATGATATGAAATTATCTGATCCTCAATCCCAAGTTCACAATCACAACAAAGGTTAAAACCTTAATTTCTATATTAGAATTTACGTAATTGTACTCACATTAACTTGAAATCTCCAATCTGTGAACTTTTATTTGATGTTGATTAATGATAAGCAATATCAATGACAATTCAACAGAACAGAAAAACTTCTGAACTAAGCCATGCATTACTGTACATATTCGTGAACACAATTCAAATGTGTTAGTACAAAAGAACTCCAAAATTTCGGGAAGCCTTCTACAACATGAGCTTTCAATCCTCTTCGCCTGTTTTCCAAAAAGATTATTGCCATTTCTCGAACCTGTTTATCTTTCCAGTTTGTAATTCCGCAACCAAGTTGTCCAGAATCCAAATGCTCGGAGGATTTCATTGTTTCGGGTCAGTCGATATAACACAAACTGCACACTCTGTTAGGTTAGGTTCTTCTCTGCTTAACATTATGTACGCTCAGAGGAACATTCTCTTCAAACCAAATTCTCCAATGTTCTTCACAAAGCTGTCCTTCAGTCACCTAAGGTTGTTCCCGGTACGAAAAACGGGCAGTGAAACCCACTGTCGTGTGCCGCAACGATCTCTGCCTTACAATATTACAGTACTCAGGATCATCGGTTTGCCCATCGTTTCTTATCCACTGTATCATCTGATGATACATGGGATAAAACCGCATTTGGACTGACGAGAATGTGAAGTACGGAAGAAGTGAAGTGATTGACACAAAGAATATGGTAAGCCAAAACGAGGGGGCTGGCGCGCAGGCTTCAATGAAAACCTTATAGGCGGTGGTCGAAATCTCGGGGTCTATTGCTCCATATGCCAAGAGGAATATGAACCAGAACAAAATGCCACCCCAGATGACGAGATGCTGTATGTAAGTGAAGTAGTTGATCGATAGCGCCATCTGGCAGTTGACGACACATACCACGCATGTGTACACCGTGGCGCCGAAGATTGCCAGGTCAGCGACTTTCCCGCCTTTGTAGAATGCTTGATTCTCCATTGCAGACACGCAGAGGAAGAAGATTAGGGTTGCTGTTATGACACCGTTAAATATCCAGCCGAAGATTCGGCGCCAACTAAAGAGAACATTTTGCATGCCTTCTTGGTATAGTAATGGGAACTGTAATATCAAAAGACGGATGGCGTTAGGCAGGTTATATGGTTTGAGCTAAATTGTCTGCATTGATGGAAATTACCTTAAGGCAAAAGCGTGCTGATACATCCTGATCGAATACTCCAAGGGCGATTACGGGAAGCGAAGTGAAGAAGACATTATACAGAGACAAAAACCAATCGTTGTAAGCGGCTTGGCCTGAGAATGATGCATACGCCTCATAGAAGAATAGAGTAAACCCGAAAGCAATGTTCTTGTAGAAGAAATAGCATATCTGCCAAACAAAAATATAAATTAAATTTCGAGAACCGAATTACTGAGGTCTAAATGATATAATACAATAGATTATATAGTACCATCGATGAAATCCTTCTGTAACACCAATGTCCATGTACGAGCAGCAGCCGTTCTAGATATCGGAATTGCGCAATTGCGAAATCACTTGACATGACTGCCTTTAGAAGATAGCAAGAGGAGATTTATTTTAAAAAAAAGTGAGATTTGATTACAAAAAAGAAAAGCTTAGAGTAATCAATTCTCTACATACTTGCATTCCTTCAACGCCACTGATACCAACACCGATATCTGCTTCCTGGAGCATTCCAACGTCGTTTGCCCCATCGCCAATCGCTAACGTTGTGCTGCCAGTTTTTGTTTTTACTAACCTTGTAACCTGCATTTCAATAAAGACATTATATACAGTTCAACTTGTATATTGAAGAACGAAAAATTATGCATATTGGAAAATGCAGAACTTACAAGAGCTTTCTGTTTAGGAGACGAACGGCAGCAAATGACAGATGCACATCCAATAGCAAGCTCTAGAAAATCGTCCTTGACCGAATCATGAAGAGCATAAGCAAGTGAATTTCCGTCGATTATCAAAGCCAGCGCCTCCAGACTTTCACTTGAAGCACCCAGCAACGCTTTCCCGTCATTTATCTGCTGAACAACACTTTCCTTGGAAGCCTGCGAAGTCAACAAGAAGATCCGGTCAAAGCTCGAGTCACAGTTGCCACAATTCCTCTCATCACATAATTTCATAATATCTCAAACAAGAACTCCTAATTCCGTTTATCAGAACACATAAATAACAATCATTCTTTGTGTTCTGAAAGTACCAGGGCAGCAGCAGCCTTGTCCTCCATTTTCTGTATCGCTTTGTGTTCTGAGGTCTCTGAACTTATTATTACTTGTTTCATTCCTTGTCTAAGCAAACTGCATGCAAATCTGCAACACAGAAATCAAGTTAGAAATACTAATATCTAGATCGACGCATAAAACCTGTAAACCCCGTTAATCATACCCGATATTAATTGCTGTCTCCATTTTATCTCCAGTCAAAACCCATATTTTGATTCCAGCCTGTGCAAGTCTGTCAATGCACTCAGGAACCTGGAACAAAGAAAAGAATTAGTTAGTTGTATAAACAATTAATAAACATTTTGGAATGTGTTTGAAACTTGCCCCGTTCTGAAGTTTGTCTTCGACGGCTGTAGCGCCGAGAAGAATCAAATCCCTCTCAAACTTATCAGCCGCTTCCTCGATCATTTCCTCACGATCTGCAGTCACTGCACTCTTGGCTTGAGTGAATTCTTGATTGAACTCGTTGTATTCTTCCTCGCTGATTTTACGATAAGCAAGCACTAGAGTCCTCAAACCAGCATCAGCATACTGATTTATATGTTCTCTGGTTTTCTCTTCAAACTCTCTTCCGTTCTTCGCAAGCCTTTCAAACATGACACTGCATACAAAAAAACACAACTTATAAATGTTTCAACTTATGTTCACTTGCAGGTTTCATGTTACAAACCTGTCAGCGCCTTTACAAAGTAGAAGCAGCTGTCCCTCACTGTTTCTTACAACCACAGACATTCGCTTTCTAGCGCTACTAAACTCGATGATATTCAAAAGTTGATAAAGCCTGCAAACACCAAACAAAGAAACAAAACTCATTTCACCAATGCCAAACAGAGAAGGAAAAAAAAAACTTCAGAAATCCTGAAAATGACCTTTCAACTTTTTGGCCAGTTTCAAGGTCCAACTCATGCACTGAGATGGTCGTTTGCGTCCTTTCATAAAAGCCAAATCCAAGTTCTCTTGCAGCAATAACAAACGCTGCCTCGTCAGGTGATTCGGCCTCATATGTTATAGATTCACTATCTTCATCAATGTCGGGGATAGCAGTATGGCAGATAGCCAATAACCTCAAAAACTTGAGGATTACATCAGCATGAGGTTCGTATCTCCAACGACCCTCAACGATCCTCTCGTCCAAAAAATTGAACCCTTTTACAGACGGTTTTTTCGCAGCGTGTTTTTCAAGGTAGGCCTGTTCTTCGATCACCTTTTGATGCAAAGGCGACCCTTCTTTCTTAGCCATCACCCTTTCCACTTCGGTTACCCCACGGCCATACGATGTTCCAGCCACAGAAAACTTTATAAACTCCATTGAATTGCAAGTCAAAGTTCCGGTTTTATCAGAGAGTATAGTGTCGACCTGGCCAAGTTCTTCGTTCAAATTCGAGGTTCGTGCTCTAGCAGGCTTATCAGCTTCCTCATAATACATGTGCTGATCTTGGTTGATGATAATGCTCTGAAGAACTTTGACGATTTCTATCGACACATACAACGAAATCGGAATCAAATAGCTGTACAACATAAGCGCCGTCAAAAAATGCAAAATCGCAGCAGCTGGAGCTCTTTTCGGGTCATAATATACTGTAGTATCATCGGGTCTAAGGTACCATCTTTTCATCCTCCCGTTTTTAAGATCTTCTCGTATCGCAACTCCGAAAAAGATAGATCCAATAATAGATATCAAAACCAACACAAAAAACAATAGGTACACAACTTTATCTGTCCTCTTCTCAATCTTACTTCTCTTCGAAGGGGGTGCAGTTGAGTTCTGCATGACCTTTGTATCATGACCTGTGAAAATGACCACCCCGTAAATATAATCTGTGTTTCGTAACTTCGAGTCTCTAAGAAGAAGTTGCTGAGGTGTAAGGGCGAATGGCCGTTCTTCGACCTCCAAACTGCCTATGAAAGCATACAAATTCGGGTTTGGATCTTCACATCTGATTAGAGCCTTAAAATTTTGGAAGTTTGAGTCTTCATGAAGATTTGAAGTTGCGTCTAGAGCTTGTTTCATTTTCAAATTGGTTTCTCCATCGAGATTCATGGTTTCAACGTAGCAAATCGCTTCCTCGTAACTTGATGAGAGTAAGATAAGATCGGCGGGAAAAAATTCATCTTTTTCCACCTTTACGATGTTCCCAACTTTTAAATCCTTCCATTTAGAGGGCACAAACTCCCCTTCTCCACAATGTACTTTCACTTTACGGTTGTTCACTTCGACGTCCTGATAAAACCGTTAAAAGCCTAAATGATGCATCTATTATAACGAGATTAACTAACAATACAAAAAAAAATGCAACAAAAGAAAAACTTATAGAGAAGTGGAAATGTAATATTTCAGTGACCAGCAAAAGAACATAGATATAATCCAACTTTTTGGAATTCAAACAATGTAGGAGACTATGGGAAGAAAGAAAAGGGCTAAAAATAGCTAAAATCAAACCACTTAGAAACAGTCAAACTTGTCAATCGTAGTTCAAGAGCCACATGAAAAACAATGAAGCTTCATATATATTCCATTGAACCCGGGAAAAGAAGCAGCAAAGATAATAAGAACAAACTTTGAAACTCAGAAAAAAATGTGGGAAATGTAAGTACCTGACTTTTTCTCTTCCAATCTTCAAGAACCTCTTTACCCATTGTAGCTCCAATAACAACAACGAGAGGAACGACATTACTGATAGCAGAGTAAGGCGAAAGTGGCGTGAAGGACAAAATTGCGCAGATAAGGAAATAAAAATTGGCAACACGCCTGAATTGTTCAAACAAGGACTTGGGGAAGAATGTTGCAAGGGTATATTTAGTAGTTGTTATATAGTTGCTGTCATAACTTTGCAAACCAGCCTCAAAACTATAAGGATCGTTGCAATAAACTACCCTTGAAAATCCAGGCCCTCCAATTAGTGAATGATCGCTTTTGAATGATGCTTTTCCACATGTGAAAGCATGGATTTTTCTGAATTGCTGTTTTTTCTTTCTGCCCCCAGCCATTTTATGGATTTCACACTTTTGTTTTCTAATTGCATAAACTCAGAAACCTCTATAACTTGAATCAAATTTGCTCCTCAAATTCTTGAACTTTACCCTCGTTCTGGTAATTGACTTATAATGGACCAGATTCCAAAGATGGCAGCCGAATCCGCTAGGGAATTAAATAATATGAGAATCTGTCAAAAAACAAGAAAATCATTCAGACAAAACAACAATGATATGTGAAGAAAACAAAGAAAGAGAAAAAACAAAAATTAGCAAACTCCAGAATCCACAGAAGCAAATTTACTAAAAATAGCTACACATCTGAAAGAAAAATGAAACACGGAAAAGGAAACAAGAACATGAAAACATGAACTATACATAGGATTACTAATGTGGAAGGATGAAGAAAAACCCAAAAAGACAAGAAAAGAGGAACCTTTTAAATCTTAAAACCCTGTAAGAATGAAGAGAAGATATTCCTTCAGATCCCAAATGGAAGAAGACAAGGAGAAAAAAAGCAAAGTAAAGAAGCATTTGTTTTCGATACAATTTTATTCCTATGTAAGCTGTGAATGTAAACAAAGCCGGCCCTTCCTTACTTTGACTCTCAGCTGCAGAAAATACAAATTTTAAAAAACGTGTAATTGGGGTTCCCTTCTGAATTGACAATAAAACTCCAACTCCTTTTTTAAGGTAAGGTAAAAAACATACTCACCCACCTGAAATAATGTCAAATATGGCAAAATTAGAAACTCCAAGCTCCTTAAAATACAACAAGAAGAGAATAATGAATGTGAACAGCTTTAAAACACAATACAGAGGAGAAAAGGTATTTTTGAGTGAGGAGCAAGACTTCTAGAAGGTCAATAGAACAAAAATACTGTAAAAATAGAAAGAGATTGAAGGCAAGAAAGAAAACCCACAAGGAAATATGATAAATAATAAGATAAAGATTACAACTTTACAAGATTACGAGACAGACAGCGGAATTTCTTTGTAAAATGAGAGATAGTCAACTGGGACTTTAATCAAACAGGTGGAATGCGAGATTTTTCACATGAAATAGACCAGGATTGTAGGCGATTTATGTGCTTTATTTACAATACAAAGAAAAGGGTGCGAGGAAGAAGGAGAAAGCAAGCATCTCAGGCATGATTAATTAATTAATACCAACTGGGATCTTAATTTAAATGAAATATCAGACAGTAGTGGGTTGTGTTAATGAAGCTGTTTATTGTATTTGTCTCTTTGAAGAGTCAAAACATGACTTCTTCTATAGTAATTGATTTTGTTTGAATTAAAATTCACGTGTCTCTCCTTATTTATCATTATATATTTTATAAAAATTATGTGATTATTAGGATTTGAATAAAAAGTTTAAATTATTAGTATTTCATTTTTAAGTTGTCAACCACGTCCGTGCATTAACTAATAGTTTATTTATCATATTTGATTTTCCTGAATTTTTACATTTTTTCTTGTCAATGTTATGTTTTGTAAAAAGGATATTACTTACTAGTTTATTATTGCTAATAATTGGTCTGTTAGTACAAAAGTGTATGATTTTTTAAGATAAAACTTATCATTAGAATTTTTTATCTTATTTAATATATAATTAAACTAATGCACGGATTCTGTGATGTCTAATAGAAAAGATAAATATTATTGTTATTGATATAAAACTTTTAAAAAAAAAAAAGATATGAAAAAGTTGTCCTTACAGCCTAAAAGAATATTAATTTATACATCTTTACAGATACAACTATTCTTTTGAAAAGTTATGCGGTAACAAATAAACATTGATAATTTGATAGTATTTACTTTGTAACGTTCATTCTCGTATGTTAATTATAAGCATAGTTTATCATCATCAAATTGTTTAGGGGAAGTTATATAAATGGGCTGAAAGCTACGAATAATTTCAGTTCAAGTTTTGTGTCCTAACTTATTTAACTAATTAAGTTTCATATTTACCTTCTATACGCTCCAAAGTTTCTGTGTTCATCTCCATTACCTTCTACGTTTATTTTTTAATTTTCTTATCTTATTTCGTCATTATCTCTTAAACTGCTCATTTTTTTAACATAATGCTTTAGAATTTTTTGTTCGTCTCATTTTTAT